>PVIW01007468.1:0-72528 GCA_004026585.1 Noctilio leporinus
ATGAACAAAACTAACAACAACCAACACAGAACCAAGTATATGAATACAAGGAATAGGCCTTCAGTGGTCAGGGGAACGGGGTAGGGGGAGGGAGAGGTAGAGGCAAAGATGGGGAGCAGCTTAGACAAGAACCTAGTATAAAGGAACCATGGACATGGACAACAGGTGGGATTGACTTTGGGGGGAATGGGTGGGTGGGAGGGGGGACAGAGGGGAGCAAAAAGGGGATGGATGTAATACAACAATAATAAAATTAAAAAAAAAAAAAAAAAAAGTTTGCACAACTGATACTTTCAGGACAGACCCTGTATGTCAACGTCATAAAAGCCATGTATGACAAACCCTCACCTAATATCATACTCGATGGCAAAAAGTGGAAGCTTGTCCTCTGAGATCAGGAACTAGACAAGGGTGCCCATGCTCACTGATGTTATTCAAAACAGTACTGCAAGTCCTTGCCAGAGCACTCAGACAAGAGAAAGAATGAAGAAGTAACACTGCCACCTTTTGCAGATGACATGATTCTTCATACAGAAAACCCTAACAACTCCATAAAAAGACTGCTAGAAACACTGAACAAATACAGTCAAGTTGCAGGATATAAAATAGGTAGACAAAATCAGTTGTGTTCCTTTATGCTAATAACAAAAATCAAAAAGGTAAATGAAGAAAACAGTCCGATTTACACTCATAACAAAAAGGTTAAATGCCTAGGAATAAATTAAACAAAGAAAGTAGAGGGCCTGTACACTGAAAAACTACAAGACATTGTTGAAAAAAATTAAAGAAGACACACAGAAATGGGAAAATTTCAAGAATTGGAAGAACTAAGATTGCTTAAATTGTCATATTACCTGAAGAAATAGACAGAATTAAGCATTCTCCATCAAAATCCCAATGTATTTTTCAAAGATATACAACAAGAAAGTCATCAAGTTTGTACATAACCATAAAAGGCACAAATAGCTAAAGCAATCCTGAGGGGTGGCATCAGACTCCAACTTCAAATTATACTCCAAAGTTACCATAATCAAAATAGTATTGTATTGGCAGAAAAACAGACATGTAGGCCAATGGAAGAAAACTGAGAGCCCAGAAATAAATCCACATATTTATGGTTAACTAATTTTTGACAAAGGAGTCAAAAACATACAACGAAGAAAAGTAAGCCCCTTCAATAAATGGTGTTGGGAACACCGGAAAGCCATGTGCAAAAGACTGAAACTAAAATGCCATTTGACATACACAAAAATTAACTCAAAATTGGACTAAAGACCTAAATATAAGACCTGAAACAATAAAATACATAGAAGACTACACAGCTGCTGACTTAACAGACCTTGGTCTCAGAGAAGATTGTATAAATTTGACACCCAAGGTAAGGTGTCAAAAATAAGTGAATAGGAGGACTACCGCAAACTAAAAAGCTTCTATAAAAGAAAGAAACAATCAACAAAACAAAATGCAATCAACCACACAGGAGAACATATTTATATACAATACCTCCTATTAAGGGCTAAGTAACATCCAAATTGTGTAAAGAACTCACACAATTCAACAACAACAACAAAACCCAAACAATCCAATTTTAAAACTGGGCAGAGGTCCTGAAAGAAACACTTTTCCCTAGAGGACATACAAATGTCCAACAGACATATGAAAAGATGTTCAGCTTCACAAGCTGTGAAATGCAAATCAAAACCACAATGAGGTATCACCTCACACCAGTTAGAATAGGTATTATCAATAAGACAAGAAATAACAAGTACTGATGTGAATGTAAATTGTTTCAGGCACTGTGAAAAAGAGTATGGAGGGTCCTCAAAAAATTAAGAATAGAGCTACCATATGACCAGGCAAAATGTTTTCTGGGTATACAACTAAAAAATTGAAAACATTATTTGTTCATATACATGTACTCCTATGTTCATTGCAGCATTATGTACAGTTGTAAGGCACAGAAACATCCTAAGTGCCTTTTGATGGATGATTGGATAAAGATACTATATACAATGGAATACAACTGACTCAGCTGTAAGAAAGGATGAAATACTGCCATTTGAAACAACATGGATGGATCTTAAAATCATCATAGTAAGAGAAATAAGTCAGATGAAAAAGGATGAGGGCCATCTGCTTTCACACATATGTGGGCTATGAAACAAAAAGCAACAGAAGAACAAAGAAAAGAAATTCACTGTCACACACAACAGTATGGTGGTTATCAGAGGGGAAGCGAGTGGTGGAGACCAAAGAGGGTAAACAGGGTCAAATATATGGTGATGGAGGGCACTAGACTTTGGGCAGTGCACACAATGCGATATACAGATGATGTATTATAGAATTATACACTTGAAACCTACATAATGTTATTAACCAATGTCACGCTAATTAATTTAAAAAGGACCCGTTGGTGAAATATTCATGTTAAGTGGATTAAATAAAAACATAAGAGATTTCATTTTCTTAAAAACCCTATACAGGTAAACTTTTTAAAGTGATGAATCTGGGACTTAACAATTTCATTTTTCCTAAAAAGCTTTTATTATGCACAGAGAGGGAAGAGGCTAATTTTCTCAAAAGTATGGCCTTGAGAATACTTAAAACCTTGATTCTCTCATTCAAAATAGCACAATTTGTTTTGTGCTAAATGCCAGAGGTTATTCCAGTGTTCCTCTAAAAAAGACAGCCCTTGGGGACTCAACCTTATGCCTTCCTTCATGGTCCTTGAAGAATTGTATTGGAAAATAAGACATCCTCCAAATTTCTAATAAAAAGCAGCCCTGGAGCAGGAAGACAGTTCAGGGAACAATAGGCATTACATTTCATTTCAGTAGGAAATATATGCAATTCATCTGCCTGTCTCTCCCTTTGTACGTATGTCTGTCTGTCTGTCTTCTCTCTCTCTCTCTATCACACATACGCAATCTGTTCTCATTTCCCTAAACCATATCCCTTTCACAACTAAATTCTGCTTTGTAATTCCAATTTAATTTTTAAATCATTTATTTTTAACTACAGTTGACATAGATTATTATATTAGTTTCAGGTGTACATCCCAGTGATTAGACATTATATAACTTACTAAGTGATCATCCTCATAAATTTTGCACCCATCTGACGCCATAAGTACAAACTGGTTGTTACCGGTAGTCATGGGTATGTAAAGCACAGCATAGGGAATACAGGGAATAAAATTCTAATAACTATGTATGTTGATTTATTTTTGTTATTTTCTCTGAAGTATGTTTTCTGATCTTTTTCTTATCCTGAACAGCCACCTGATCCTGGACAATCACTGCAGTCATCAGTTTAACCCCATCCTCACTGCACTGAAAAATTCCAAAGCAATAACTTTAGATTCCCAATAGTTCATATGTTATAGTAATAAGCTTGAATACATGGAAATAAATATGGTATGTTGTTAAGCACAGAGTATTCCTATTTCTTTTGGGGGGAAGGGACAGGTTGGTTAATAATAAACATTCTGAATAGTTTCTTATGTCTTTTTATTGAGGTGTAATGACGGATTGAATATTTCTCTTTCTAAAGACTAAAACAATTTGAAATAAAATACTCTCCTTTCTTCTTATAACAATAAAGTTCCTGATCAAAGATCATCCTAGGAACCCTTCCTGGCTGAACGTCATATACAGAGTGGGGCAAAAGTAGGTTTACAGTTATGAGTACATGAAACAACTGTATTATTACTATTACATTTTTTCATACAACCAACTGTGAACTTACTTTTGCCCCACCCTGTATGTTTGATAAAGCCACTGCCAAGGTGAGGTTTTCCATAAACAACCTTCAGAAAACAATTAGCAAGTGGTATTCTCTTCCCCACTACCACATTCCTTTTGGTTTTTTTTAATTAATTTATTTTAAAGAGTTTATTTTTTTAGAGAGGCGGGGAGGGAGAAAGAGATGGACAGAAACACTGGAGTGTGAGAGATACATTAATCAGTTGCCTCTTGCACGCCCCCAACCAGGGACCCAGACTGCAACCTAGGCCTGCCTGTACCCTGACTAGGAATCGAATCAGCGACCCCTCAGTTCACAGGCCGATGCTCGAGCCCACGGAGCCATACCAACCAGGGTAAGTTTCCTTTGGATGGGTGCTTTATGTATCTCATTTGTGAAAACCATCTGCTGAACACCCTTTATTTTTTTACCTTACTTCGCTTCTGGCTTAAACCATAACTAAAAACATCTAGCAACCAATGACGTCTTTTCATCTTTCACCTTCAGCACCATTCTGCTGAACTGATGGGAAACTCAGCCAAAGAAACCTCAGCTCCATTCCCTGGGAACTACTTTCCCTGCCATGGTGGTTCTTAGAGGGGGAAAGGCAGCATTATAAAAAGATGCTGAGCTGCAGTGAAATTCTGACCCACTTCTAATCAATATAAAGTCAATTTTGCATATGTATAAAGGGAAAGCTAATAAAGGTCATGGAAAGAAAGATGGTTTAATGATTCAATGAAATAATTGAAAGGACTGATTGCCCTCAGAATTGAGAATAGAAGTATTTAAAACATCAAAATATCTTTCGAGGCTGGCCACTCAGCTAAAGTTGGAAACTCAGAGGCAACAGTACCCACAAGGATCACTCTACACAAAAATAAAATCATCGAATGACTGGGCCAGGCCCATGGGAGAGAGCAGGTGTTCATCATGGGGGTAGGAAGTCACCCCATAAAACAAAGGGCTCTAAGTCAGAGCACAGGAAGGTACGAGTGAGTTAAGAGTGGACCTCTAAAGAGAGGCTGAAGTGGAGCTACCAAGAATACAACTAAGAAGGAAATGGTTTCAAACCTTTGAAAATTGCCTGTAATTTCCAATTTTATAGAAATTTTGTTCTAAGCCTTGCTGTTTAAACATAAAATTCATATTCCCTCAGCTACAATATTATTAAAATGGACATTAAGTTAATCATTCAAACCCTAAAATAAAATTATTGTGTTTTATACCTGAATTATAATACCTCTATTTCAATATTATCTAATCAAATTTAAATATTTTTTCCTATAGGGAAATATATTCCAAGTTTTAATCAAGAAAACCACAAACAATTTTCCAGTTTTGTTTTGTTTTTAATCCTTGCCCAAAGACATACTTATTGATTTTAGAGATGGGGAAGGGGGGAAAGAGACAGGGATAGAAACATTAATTAGTTGCCTCTCAAGTGCACCCCGATGGGGGACCAAGCCTGCAACCCAAGCATGTGCCCTGACTGGGAATCAACCCTGCAACCTTTGAATTTACGGGATGATGCTACAACCAACTTGAGCCACACTGGCCAGGAGATCTAACAGGGAACGTCTAATATGAGTGTAGAACAATAGAAAGAATAACTAGTTACCTGTAGGGCATGTGTAAGTAAGTCTATGTCACATGAGATAAGCCACTTCTCCAGGCCAGTCTCTATTGAGGAGTTCAGGTCTGGGGGAGGCAGAGAACAGACTCTCCACCAGCGGCTGAAATGAGATCTAGTTACATTTCTGCATCTTTAGAGTCAAAAAAGTAGGACCTAGGTCCGAGCTGCACCCAAAGGGGTAGTAGCCTCAGAAGAGGTAGAGTGACTTGCATTAACCTCATACTCCTTAGTCTGAGGCTGATTGTCCAGAAACATGAGTGACTTATTTTATTTATACCCTATCCCCTAGGTATAAATGATCGAGCATAGCGATTTCACTGACTGCAGGAGGAATTTGAGTTCATAAAAAGGAAATCTTTTGCCCTAGCTAGTGTGGCTCAGATGGTGGGAGTGTAGTCATGTAAATCAAAAGGTGGAAGGTTTGATTCCTGGTCAGGGCACATACCTAGGTTGCAGATTCAGTCTGGTTGGGGTGAATATTAGAGGCAACTGATGGGTGTTTCTCTACTTCCCTCTCTAAGTCAATAAGCATGGCATGTCCTGGGGTGAGAATGAAAGAAAACTCCAGACTATAACCACTAATAAAGACTGAATGAAGTTATGAAATTTCCCCCTGAGGCACTCTACTATTCAGAATTCACTTGTCCATACTCTCTATCCTTTCTCCAGGCAATCCTGTATCTATCATCCCCCTAGAAGACAACGTATTTTTTTAAAACTCTTGTTTCTTATGCCATGGGAACTTGAAGACAAACCAGTTGAGGTGCCTACTAATTAAAGTGTGCACAAAGTTACTAATGAGATACACCTTTCTGCGCAGGGCAAGTTCCTCTAACAAGTCAGTTAGACAACAGGTCATCACCACCAATCCATTGCCAATTTGGAGTGGGGTGAAGAGGTAGATCATATTCAGTGAAAACAGCTCAATTGTAAAAACAGTTCAATGGGACATAGCTCAACTGAGAAACAGCTTGGTTGTGCAAAAGCCCACACATGAAATGGCAGTCAAAGGGGCTCTGGTGTTCCAACACCCAATCTGGTGCCACAGCTTTGGCTGGTGAAATATAGACTTCAGTGGTAAAAACGTGTGCTCCATGAAGGCAACAGTGAGAGGTGAGGCTGGCTCCTATGGGGAAGACTGCCCACCCCTGGTCCTGGATTGGACCATTTCTAGGCAAATGACTCCAGATCCACAGTTTCCTTGATCCAAAAAACACTGTCATAATTGGTTGGAATGACGCTGCTCTGATTTGTTGGTAAAAATGCAAATTAAGATTTAGTTGCAAAACCCCAACTAGCTGGGATAGGTATTCCACCAGTTGGTTGATTTACAAGCCTAGGAGTTCGTTTAAAAGGGTCAGGAACACAGTGCAGGAAGCAGGCAGTTTTCCACATAATTGCAAATAGCCTAACAGGCCTCTGTTTAGCAATGACTCTTAGACTCTGTTTATAAATTTGAGCCCAATTAGACATCAGAAGTCTTTCTTAGCAGGCACTTTCATTCTCCAGGTCAACATAACAAAGAACATGCACACACTGAGCTCACCTAACACATGTTATTAATGTGAATAAATCTGCCTCATGATTTATTCATTACTTATTTCCATTTAAAGTGCATTTGCAAAAATGTTCCTGTCAGAAGAATTACTATGAAAACTCAGATTGTCATTCTGTCAAGGACATCTCAGAATGGAAAAATGAACGTCTATTCCTCAGGGCTGCTTCCTCCCCACACATACTGCCTGGAACACAGTTCATTTAGGGAGATTCTCAGATGTCCAGGAAACATACTTCCTCAGTCATCATCCCATCGTTTAAGGGTTCCACTGGCTCTCTAAATGTCACTGGAAAGGGACCAGGCCTGGAGCGGGTCTGCTTCAGGCTGGCCAGTAGTAGTGTGTGGGTTCTTGACTTCATGCAGGAAAGATTTCTCAACATCAGACCAGGTGATTTTGAACGTACATTTATTAAAGCTGGGGACAGAGAAACAAAGGAGAGAAGGGCTTAGGGTAGAAGAAGAAACAGGAGAACCTAGGCAGAGCTGCTTTGGCTCCCTAGAAAAGTATAGGAAGCAAGTGGTTGGGGTACTGTTAGCTCACTGGAAAGTCAGAGAAAAGGGACCCTGAAGACAGGTTGAGGAGGTCAGCTCAAGACGAGCTGCCCACTGCTTTCTTGGTTGCAAGTCTCATGAGGATGGTTACAGTTCAGGAGAAAGTTCCCACCCAACAAGGAAAGGGCGTGGGTGAGGTCCTGAAAAAGCCTATCCTGGCATCCTTTGTCTTGAGGGCTTTCATTTCTCTTCTGCCAGCAGAAACCCTAGTGGAGGGTCAGCGGAATTTTCACCAGTTTTCCAGGTGCCTTGTTTAATGTTGAGGTACCAAAAGGAATGCACAGAGGGTCCAGGGTCATTTTTTCATTAGCTTTGCCTCTATCTGGGATTTGTTTGGCTCTAAGTGGGGTTTTTAATTTATTCCCCTGGCTTCATCTATCCTTGGGTTTGGCTGGCACTAATGGCACTATTAGGCCTCTGTTATCTGTCTCCCTGACCAGGTTGATTTAAACTATTTATTGTCTGATTAGGGAAGAGAGTTGTAACCATATTGTCTCAAAATGTCCCTGGTTAGAAAAGACAAGATCTTTTCAATAGCAGTAAATTGCTTGAATTGTTTGGCACTATTTGTCTAATCGATAGGGGAACTCAAGAGTTAAAGATTTTAGATTTAGTTATAGTTAATAGGCTTAATTGATTAATGCATGTGGAAAGCTATTATTCTAAGAACTGGAATGCTTGACCTACCTGAATCCAGGTCAACAAGCAATTCAACCTCTATGCCTGAAGGAGTCTGCAAACCATTAGATGGAGCCATTGTGTTCCAGGAAGGGAATGTTCAGGTGAAACAGATAAAGAATTGTTGATCAGTAGATAAAGAAATACTCGGAAAATTGCTGGATGGACTGCAACTGTTATCTAAGTAACTTTTTCTAAAGCCCTTACCTACTCTTTTTTTTCTCTTTATAAAAAGGTTGGCTTGACCCATTAGTGGATGATTGGATCAAAACACTCTGGTCTATTTACACAATGCAATTCTACACAGCAGAAAGGAAGAAGGAAATCCTAACCTTTGCAACAACATGGATGGAACTAGAAAGTATTATGCTTAGTGAAATAAACCAGTCAGTGAAAAGCAAATACCATATGAGCTTACCCATTTCAGGATAATAATGAACAAAATAAATAAATAAGCAAAACAGAACCAGATACATGAAAACAATGAATAGATCTCCAGTGGGCAGAGGGGAGAGGGAAGAGGAGAGGAGGAGGTAAAGAAGGGGAGCAGTTTAGTCAAGGAACTAGCATGGAAGAACCATGGACATGGACAACAAGTGGAATTGACTTTGTGGGTAGCAGGTGGGTGGGGAAGGGGGCAAAGGGAAGGAAAAAGGAGATAGATGTAATAAGATGTAATAAAACAACAATAAAATAAAATTTTAAAAAATGATTGGCTTGAGATGATATGTTAAGAGAGGTTTTAGGGTAGTAACCTGCCATCCTCTCAGATTGCTGGCATCTGAATAAAATTCCCATGAAGATTCAATCCTTGTCTCTATTTATTGGTTCTGCTAGTGACAGGCAGCACAAACGTCAACTTCTCCGGTTGCATAACCTTCTGTCTCAGTTTCTCTTTTCTCACATGTCAAAAATTCTCATAACATCTAATTACATTGCCTCATAAGCACTAAACCAAAATACACTTAATAGACTAAAGATAAAATTACTAGCATTTGCCTGCTTCTGGTACTACTATCTGTGATAGTTAATTTCTGTGAAGGTGTCTTTTAGGCGAGATTAACATTGAAATCAGTGGACTCTTACTTAAGCAGATCACCTTCCCGAACATAGATGAACCTCATCCAAACAGTTGAAAACTTGATAGAACAAAGGCTGACCTTCCCTAAGCAAAAAAGAATACTGCCAGCTGACTCAACTGCAACTTTTCCCTAGGATTCCAATCTGCTTGTCCACCCCATCACATTTTTTTTTCCTGGACTCGCCAAGCCTACACAATCACATGAGCCAATTCCTTAAATAGGTCTCTATTGATCTCTCTCTCTCTCTACACACACACACCAATCAACACAATATCCTGTTGACTCTCTTTCTCTGGAGAACTCCAATACACTATCCTAATGAAAACAGGACTTTGCCTTAAATTTATTTAAAAGGCATACAGTTTATTTGAAGATCAACAATCAATAATATTAACTAAGTCAACAATAGTCTAAGAAAAGCTAATCAAATTCTTGATTAGCTCTTTACCAGTTTCATTGAAGTTTCCAAAAGACTGATAAGAGAAACGGCTTTATCCAAATAAGAGAAAGCAATTTGTTTTACCAAAAAAAAAAAAAAAAAAAGTGCTTAAGGCTAAAAGTCAAAATGAAATATTAAAATATTAATTAGCATCTTTGCAAATGTACAAAATTATATCACATAGACACACACAAATATATACAGGTAAACTTTCCCTAGAAAATTCAGAAGGAATAACAATTAAGTATACACTATTATTGATCATGAATCATTTGCATTACCTTTCTCAATCTCTCATAAGAAATAAGAACAAGTAGCCCTGGCTGGTGACACAGTAGATAAGGTGTCAGCCTGTGAACCCAAAGGTCACTGGTTTGATTCCCCAGCCAGGGCACATAACCAGGTTGCAAGCCAGGTCTGCAGCCAAGTCCGTGGCTAGAGGCAGGTGAAAGGCAACCATACATTTGATCTCTCTCTCTCTCTCTCTCTCTCTCTCTCTCCCTCTCTGCCTCTCTCCCAATCCTTCTCTCTAAAAATAATAAATCAAATCTTAAAAAGAAAGAAAGAAGAACAATAATAATAAGTACTATGGTATAATAAGAAATATACAAGGTCTTTGTTCTGGGTTCCTGGCACAAAGCTCCTAAAACCTTCAGGATTTTCTGAGATATAGGAGAGTCTTCTGTCATTAATGTCTTAAATGTCTTTAAGAATTTATGCTGATGAGATGACTTAGGAAAAGACTCCTAAATAGCTTCAGGGATGGGGCTGGTCACTAGAAAGACCATTAGTTACAGGGTTGGAATTTTAGGCACACCACAGACCTGTGGGAAGGGAGAGAGAGCGCAATAAATTAAGCTCTAATAAATTAAGCTCTCTGAAAACTCTTGAACGACAAGACTTGATGAGCTTTCAAGTTAGTGAATAGAACCCTGTGTGAGCAGTGTGGTGCATCCCAATTCCATAGGGACAAAAGCCCTCTCAGACCTCACCCCATGGACCTCTTCATCTAGCAGTTCATCCATCTCTTCTCTAATATCCCTTATAATAAACATAAGTATAGCAGGTCCTTGGATAACATTTTATTCAATGTCATATCATTATAACCTTGATGAGAAAAATAGAAATCTTAATTCCCTGCTGGGGCTACTGTGTGTGTAGAGTTGACACATGCTCCCCATGTCCGTATGCGTTTCCTCCTGGGACTCTGGCTTCCTCCCCCAGCCTAAAGATGCACATGAGGTGAACTGGTGTGTCTACATTATCCCAGTCTGAGTGGGTGTAGGTGGATGGGTGTGGAAGGGCATCCTGCTGCCCAGGCTTAGTTGCCACCTTGTGCCTTGGGCTGCTGGGAGATATTTTAGCCATTCATGATCCTGAATTGGAATGAGCAGGTTGGAAAATAATTACCTTACTTGTTTTTATTTATCTTTTCTAAATGTATGTATAGCTCACATTTAATAATAGAAATGCTTTGCATTTTAGAAGTTTGGTGATACTTTTTGACCAGAAATATGCGGTAGGAACTTAACTCTTGCTTCTCTCAATTAGTCTATGATAAAATTGGTTTCATTATACATTGTTTTACTTTGAGTAATAGTTTCCAAGAACCCATCAACTACATTAAATGAGGACTTACCGTAAATGTTCTGTGAGCCTAACAAATTAATCAAATCTAAGAAGGACATTGTGGACATCTCCCATTTGCCAGTCAGTCAGAAGCACAAGCTCACAGCCTGGACTTGCAACTAGCATCTGAAGTAGGGGCAGTTTTGTAGGACTAAACCCTTAACCTGTGGGGTACGATGCTATTTCCAGATACTATCAGAACTGAATTAAACTTGTAGGACATTTGGTCAGTGTCTGCTGAGACTAGAAGAATTGCTTACGGCTACTAGAAAAAACACACATCAAAAGCACTAAAATCTCAAGAAGTAGTGATATGACAGAACAAATTACTTTGCATAAAAGAATCCCTGCCCAGGCTGGTGTGGCTCAGTGGATTGAGTGCTGGCCAGCGAACCAAAAGGTTGCTGATTAGATTCCCAGTTACAGCACATGGGCCAGGTTCCCAGCTGGGGGTGTGTGAGAGGCAACTACATATTGATGTTTCTCTCCATCTTTTTCCTACCCTCCTCATCTCTAAAAATAAATGAATAAAATCTTTAAAAAACAAGAATCCCCTGCTCTTCAAAACACTAATTACAAGGGTTTATAAATATGATGTTAGCACCACAAAAGTGCCTGTATCAAAACAACCTTGGCTGGAATTTATTTTCTATTGTTGCACATAAAAAGAAAGTAGAATATAAAAGAAAAGGACTTACAAGTGGTAGACACAAAAGCACCAAGATTTAAGCGGGTCTAACAAATTTCAGTTCAATATCTATAGCTGTGTGTATACATCACTTTGTAAGTCCACCATGTCTGCGTATAGTAGTGGGTCTCAAAGTGGAGTCCCCAGTTGAACCACATCAACATCACCTGGGACTCTGTAGGAAATCTTTGTCCCCACCTGAAACTTACTGAATTATTCTCCACAGAAGAAAACAGGAATCCGTGTTTAAACAAGCCCTTCAAATGATTCTGATGCACACTAAAACTTAAGAACCACTAATCTCCAGTAAAGTCAAGTACTTTTAAGAATGAAGCACAACTAACTCTTCAAAACCCACTATGTACTTTAAATATGCATATTTTTTAATTAAAGAAAAAAATGAGGCACAACTAAATTAGGAAATTCTAGAAACTGGGTGATAGAATTTTACTACATCACTATCAATCATGTAAAGGATATTTTTATTAACATTAGCCTATTTTATTTAGGCATTTATTTAAAAATAGTTTCCCAATAATATCTGATATTACTTAAGAATTTTTCCAACCTAGCTGGTAGAGCTCAGTGTATTGAGTGCCAGCCTGTGAACCGAAAGGTCACGGATTGGATTCCCAGTCAGGACACTGCCTGGTTTGCGGGCTGGGTCTCCAGTTTGGGCCAGGTAAGAGGCAACATATAGATGTACCTATTGCACATCAGTGTTTCTCTACCTCTCTTTCTCCTTCCCTTCTCTAAAAATAAATAAATAAAATATTTTTTAAAAAGAACACTTTTCCCATGATCTAAAATTTTTAGTCCATTCAGTCTGCTTTGTGCTCAAGAAAACAGAATAAAGCAAAAGTTCTTAGGGAGGAAGATAATACATTGCCAAGCAAAACATACAGGCTGAAGCACCATATTAAAAATTGCTAAGCTTTAAATTGAGTTTTTTAGTTCTTCCAACATATGGGACATAAAACTCATCAGTAAAAACAAAAAAGGCCAAGCTCTGGCTGGGTAGCTCAGTTGGCTGGAGTGACCTCCCAATGCGCCAAGGTTCGGGGTTTGATCCCTGGTCAGGGTGCATACAAGAATTAACAAATGAATTCATGAATAAGTGGAACAACAAATCAATATTTCTCTCTCTCTCCCCCTTCCCCTCTTTCTCTCTCTAAAATCAATTTGAAGAAAAAAAAAAAAAAACTATAAAGGTCAAATGTATATTTTATTGCACTTATTATATAAAAATTTGCCAAAGAGAACAGAATCCTGCCAAAGAGGTGATTCCTCTGTCAATTTAGTTCTGGCTATTAGTGTTTCTTTATAGAGAGAAATAAATAAATACCTTTAAATTGCTTGATCATGTTCTGATGGTTTTCAATGGCTTCCTTTAAGATCATTTCAGGCTGGTCCATCTTCCACCGCCATTCAGTGCCTACTGGATTGGTGTGGTGCCTAGGAAAAGAGGCAAAAGTTTGAATGTACTCTCTGTAACAAGATCTCAACTAGTCATCTACTATGAAATACTTAATAAAATCATAGAATCAGGATTGATTTCCCTTAAAAGCTTACATATTTATAGTTGTATTTTCTTAAAGAAATAAATTTAAGCCACAGCAACTTGCAGAGAGAAGTGCCTGGCATAGATTGAGGTTTAATCATAACAATACAAAATGTGCACCTTGTGGGGAGGGAGGAGGCAGAGGCAAGGAAGGGGAGCAATTTAGACAAGAACCTAGTATGGAGGAACCATGGACATGAACAACAGGTGGGATTGACTTTGGAGGGAGTGGGTGGGTGGGGAGGGGGACAGAGGGGAGCAAAAAGGGGATTGGATATAATACAACAATAATAATTTTTTTTTAAATGTGCACCCCTCTTTCCCAGCCACCCATTATCAGACCAACAAGCATCTAACACAACTAACAGTAGAATATTGCCAGAATAGTTGCAAGATCATAGTCACAGACACTCCGAGAGGCAGTGCAATGGGAAGACTAAAATTCAGGATGTATCAGATATTGGAGGAAAAAAAAAAATCACTGGTACTTCTGGTCAAGATGGTGGCGTTAGCAGACATGGTTTACCACTTCACACAACAAACAACATCAAAATTATAACTAAAATATAGAACAACCATCATTCAGAACTGTCAGAAATCGAGTTGAATAGAAGTCTGACAACTACAGAATTTAAAAAATCACATCCATCCAGACTGGTAGGAGGGGTGTTGATGTGTAACAGGCTGGTTCCACACGCACATGTGGTGGATAAAAACGCAGGAGGGATGTCTCAGGGGCAAGGAGACCCAGCCCCACATGAAGCACCCCCAACTCAGGGTTCCAGTGCTAGGAAGACAAGTCCCCACAACTTCTGACTACAAAAACCAGAGGGGATTGAGCAGGTGAAAGAAACTTCTGGAGTCCCAAACAGTTCCTCTCAAATAACCCACACATGGACTCACCTACTCAGATTCACTCCCTCTGAGCTCTAGCACCAGGTTAGCAACTTAAAAGGCACCAGTGGCATACAGGGAGGAGCTGAAGTGTCTGGCATCAAGGGAAACTGAGGCCATTTTCCCTTTCCTATACCCTTCCATTATAGAGCCAATAAGCTGGTGCCGTATCTGAGACTCCATCAACCTGGCTGACACTGTTTGACCCAACTTGGAGATTCCCAGAAACTGCACCACACAAACTTACAGGCCCACCAAGCTGCTTTTCCATATGAATGGCTGGTCTTGGCTCATGCTTCACAACTTCCTGAATCCTCTCAAACAAGCCACAGCTGTCTCAATGAGCCCCAGGCCCAGCACTAGCAGCAGCCAACCTAGATTCACAGCTTGGCTTCAGCTGGGAATCTCAAGCCCAGCACAAGCAGCAGCCATTACAGATTGCTTTACAGTTCAGCAAGGTGGCCCTGGACAAAACACAGGTGGAGGCTAACCTTGGCTTGCACCACCCTAGAAACCACTGTGCCAGCACACCCTGTGGACAGCTACAGACTATGTTGGAGTATTATCACCCTGCCCCTGCACAGCTAATCCTTCATGGAAAACAGGGGTTGATGGTCAGTGATCACAGCCAGTACTTGCAGCTGACTGGCCTGGGTAAACCCCTCCCACCAATCAGTCAACAGCAATCAAGACTCAACTACAAGAGAAATGTGTACTCAACCCACATGAAGGGTCCAACTCAAGAAACCAGCTTGGGTGGTAGGGGAAGGTGTGCCACTGGACCCTACACGGCACTTACTGCATTAGGCCACACTACCAAGACACATAGAAACAAACATAGGGAGGCTGCCAAAACAAGAAGACAGAAAAACAAGGTCCAAATGAAAAACAAATCAAAACTCCAGAAAAAATCTAAACGAAATAAGAATACGCAATCTATCAGATGCAGAGTCCAAAACACTAGCTATAAGAATGCTCGAGAAACTTAGTGAGAACTTCAACAGCATAAAAAAGATCCAGTCAGTAATGAAGGATAGACTAATTGAAATGAAGAACAATTTCAGGGGAACAACATCAGAGTGGATGAAGCCAAGAATCAAATCAATGATTTGGAACATAAGAAAGTAAAAACAACCAATCAGAAAGAGAAAAGAAGCCAAAAAATAAGGACAGTATAAGCAGCCTCTGGGACAACTTCAAGAGGGCCAATATTTGCGTCATAAGGGTACCAGAGGGAGAAGAGAAAGAGCAAGAAATTGGGAGATCTATATGAAAAAGTAAAGAAAACTTTCCTAATTTGGTGAAGGAAATTAACATGCAAGTCTAGGAAGCAAGAGGCCCAAACAAGATGGACACAAAGAGGCTTACTCCAAGACACAGCATAATTAAAATGCCAAAGGTTAAAGATAAAGATTCTTAAAAGCAGCAAGAGAAAAGCAAATAGTTACCTACAGGAGAGTTCCCATAAGACTATCAGTCAATTTCTCAAAAGGAACTTTTCAGGCTAGATGGGATTGGCATGAAATATTAAAAGTCATGACAAGCAGAGACCTACGGCCAATATTGCTCTGTCCAGCAAAGCTATCATTTAGAATGGAAGGGTGGATAAACAACTTCCTAGACAGAAAAATTTAAAGGAGTTCATCATCACCAAACCATTATTATATGAAATGTTAAAGGATTCATTTAAGAAAAAGAAGACCAAAACTACAAATAATAAAGTGGCAAAAAATCCATAATTGTCAATAATTGAATCTAAAAAAGAAACTAAGCAAACAAGAACAGAGATACAATCATGGATATGGAGACCATTTTGATGGTTGCCAGATGGGAGAGGGGCAGGAGAGAATGAGTGAAGAGGTGAGGGGATCAAGTTAAGAACAGGTAGTTACAGAATAGCCATGGGGATGTAAAGTACAGTATAGGACATGGAGTAGCCAAAGAACATATACGCATGACCCATGGACATGAACAATGGTGGGGAGATTGCCTGAGGGAGAAGAGAGCCCTAGGTGGAGGGGGACAAAGAGGGAAAAACTAGAACAGTTGTAATAGCATAAGCAACAAAATATAACTTTAAAAATTAATAAATTTTAAATAAGTTGTGTTAGAAATCATGTACAAACCGTGTAACAATACATACAATTTTACTGAAAGTTAATAACAAAATATAACCCTTAAAATTTAACTTAGGTATAATATGTTTTTTAAGTCCTCACACAAGAACATTTTTCTTTTACTTACATTTTGAGAGAGAGAGGGGAAGGGAGAGAAACACCGATGCAGGAGAGAAGCATTGATTGGTTGGCTCCACTGTGTGCACCAGACCAGGACTCCATGGTGGGACTGGGTTGAACTGCACCCAGGTTTGTGTCCTCACCAGGAATCAAACCCCACAACCTTTCAGCTGTGGAATGATGCTCCAACCAACTAAGCCATGCCAGCCAGGGCTGTAATTTTTTTAATAAACATTTCTTTGACCCATGAGCTACAAATAATTCATAATGCAAATTAGAAAATATTTACATTGAGTAATTAAGTAATCAAAATTTGTGGAATGTAGCTAAAGAAATACTTAGAGAAAAATTTACAATTAAAGACTTATAGCCCTGATTGGTGTGGCTCAATGGACTCAGCACCAGCCTGCAAACCACACGGTCACCAGTTCAATTCCCAGTCAGGGTACGTGCCCAGGTTGCAGACCAGGTCCCCATTTGGCCTGGATCTGATGTTTCTCTCTCTCTCTCCCTTTCTCTTTCCCTTCTCCTCTCTCTAAAATATAAATAAATAAAATCTTTAAAAAAAAAAAAAACTTATAGAAGATTGAATATTAATGAGTTATTGGTTCAATTTAGGTTAAAAAAAAAGAACAGAGAAACAAAAACAATAGTGGTAGATTAATGAACAAGAAAAAATATAATGAGAATTTATAAAGCTAAACTCAAATTATTCAAAAAAGGCTAAAAAACTGGACAAGTCTCTGATAAAACTGGTCATTAAAAAATAACCAAATGCATAAATATATAATATTAGGAATGGAAATAATTACAGAAACATCAAAGCTGTAGGTACATTTGAGTGCAGTGTTGGGGAGAAATTATTTACTACATACAGGTCATTACATATTTGGTCACCATGGCCATTCATTTTTACTCACCGCCAACAGAAGACACATTTATTTGCACATGCTAAGCTTGGGGTGGTTTCCATGCAACGGTGGCTTTCGATGCCATAGAAGGTATGTTTATAGCAACCGCCTCTCCCTCGGAGCATTGACTGTGAGTAAAAAACAAATGATAATTTAAATAAAATCCTCAAAGCATAGGAAAAAAAATACCGAGGCATCATTTAAAAGACAAAACAAAACAAAACGTGTTTTGTAACCATAAATACAACTACCGGTAGCTGCATGATGCAGAAAATCAACACTGAAGCTTACAGGGGGAACTGCAAAAAACTGGAATTACCCTCTGGAGGGTCGGCTCCTTGTAGTACAGCCTCCTCACTGGGTGAGTGAGTGTTCTAGGAACCTCCCTATATCAGTGCACCAGCTGGAGTTGTGAGAGACTGTGCTGGGCTTCTGTGAATTTTTTGGGAAAATTCTTACAAGGCATTTGATAGGTGATGTACGAGCCCACCTGCCCACAGGTGGGCAGCAATTTTTGACCAAAAATGACATGATCCCAGTAAACCATACTCCCCATTCACGCAATGTCACCCCAAGAAACGGGGTTTTTCTGTTGTTGCTGTTTCCTCAGGTGAAAAAAGTCCTCAAAGGGAAACCTTTTGCTGCTGTGGAAGAGGTGAAACAAAAAATGGCAGCAGCACTAAAAGGTATCAAAATCAACAAGTTCAAAAACTGTTTTGAGTGGTGGAAAAAACATCTTGATAGGTGTATTGCATCAAATGGGGAGTACTTTGAAGATGACTGACGTTTAGACATGTAAAACTAAATACACAATTTTTAATAAATAAATTCATGGTTTTTGGGATCCCCCAATACCGTATAGTGTTTTGATAATGATTGTTTTCTAAAACCCAGTGAAATAAACCTAAAATTCATTAACTCTGAAAGCTCTCGAGGGAGAACCACTGACACTTTCATTTTCAAATCTACCCAGTTGTTTCAAGTAATATCAATAATACATAATGCCAAGAGTAGATAATACAATCTCCAGAAAATGCAAGTAGCCAGTCATAAGAAAGAATAGTTTTGAATAAGGAAGGGTGAGTAAGGAAATGTATCCTAGAGCATATTCTATGTCAGCAGTTGAATCTGAACATATTGAGACTGTTGAGGAGACAGGCCACATGTATATAAGAAACAGATTATTTAAAAAACATTAATATGTGAGTGGTAAAATCACCACAGTAAGAATGGAAAACTTGAAAAGGTACTGCAGATAATTAGGGTTGGAGTTACAAGATAGCATCAAGCTTTATACAATATCATAAGAAAGATTTTTCCAGAAGCTCTGTTTAAGATTGGCTTCATTTCAGTAAAAGGGAAACTTGTGAGGAAGTTATGCAAGATAAGTCATAATGACTTGGTTCATAATATTAATGGAGGAGAGGGGAAGGGTACTACAAAGGCTCATACAACCACTGGCATTCCCAATCAGAGGGGCAAGATAAATGAGATTTTAAGCCCAAGTAACTGAAATATGATGGATTTAACAACAGTAACAACAAACAAGGAGACACAGTGAGGTAGCCTTTATACATATGTATATGTGTGTATATTACTCAACACTAGCTACATTGAAAGGAAATTATACATAAAATCTACCAGCTTATTATGTCAGTTGATTAGAAAGTCTTTTATTTTTTAATTTTTAAAATTTTATTTTTATTATTTTTGGAGAGAGGGGAAGGGAGTGAGGCAGAGAGGGAGAGAAACATCAATGCTGGTTGCCTTTCACCTGCCTGCAGCTACGGACCTGGTTGGAGACCTGGCTTGCAACCTGGTTATGTGCCCTGGATGAGAAATGAAGTGATCTCTGGGTTTGCAGGCCAGAACCTATCCACTGAGCCACCAACCAGGGCCTGTCTTTTATTTTGTGTCCTGATGAAAAGAGTTCCCCATCCATATCAGTACAGTTGACCCTTGAGCAAAACAGGTTTGAAATGCACAGATCCACTTAGATGAGCATTGTTTTCAGGAAACATTGCCCATTTATTTGCTCTTCCTTATGATCTTCTTAATAGCATTTTCCTTTTTTTCCCTCTAGCTTACTTTACTGTGAGAATACAGTATATAATATATATATACATAAAAATGTGTGTTAATCAGCTATCTGTGTTATTGGTAAAGCATCCAGTCAACAGGAAGCTATTAATAGTTAAGTTTTAGGGAAGCCAAATGCTATATGCAGGCTTACAATTGTCAGGGTCAGGGCACCTAATCCCCATGATGCTCAAGAGTCAAATGTATTCGCATTAAGGGGGAAGAGGGAGTGAAGGAAGAAAAACATTGTTCAGAATAGCACCATTTACAAACTCTTAAAGGTTCCTAATAAAATATTCCAGAAGGCAAAGAAAACATTCAAGTCTTGTAAATAGCATTGCAAAATTAAAAGCCTATCAAATGCCAAACATAAGAGCAATTTCCACTAGCAATCATGCCCATGGAGAAAAAGGGAGGTTGAGTAAGGAAATGTATCCCGGAGAATATTCTATGTCAACAGTAGAATCTGAACATATTTTCATTATTTACTGAAAATTTACCATACCCCAGAATGCTGTGTACATGATATGACAAAGCCCCCTACTCAGGACCTGGTTTAAGAAAATGGCAAGCAAGGAGGCAGAATGGCAATACTATAATAGAACGATTGAATCCACCAAAATTTTTTGCAAGTAAAAGAAACTGATTCTAGCTAAACAGAAAAGGATTTGTTGAAAGGATCTCATACCTCATAAAATCTCTAGAAAGAATGGAATGAATGAAAGACTGACCACAGGACCACCACTCAGTCCCTCAAAATCCATCTACTGTTGACACCACCACTCTCTGAGTACCGTTACCATCACCACCCCTAAAAAAGAGAGGCTGCTTGCCAAGAGCACAGGAGTAAGCTCCCCTTATTCTTCCATTGATCATTCCCAACTCTGTCTCAGGCAGAAGAGAATGACTATCCTAGAGGATACCCAAGCTGCTGAGGTAGGGCACCAAGAAGCAATATCAGTCTTCAGACTCTGAAACAGGCAGTGGACCATGTTCTCAAAGTCCATTTAGCAGGGAATTCCCTATATATGAACAGACTCAGATGCTGAGCAGGCAGAAGAAAAACAATTATCCATCATGGTGTTACTGGAACCCACGGGGGAGATGACCAATCCAGCCAGACTAGGAAGGAATAATGAGAACTTCCCAGAGGGGCAATGTCCAAACTGAATAATGAAGGGCTAAAAAGGATAAAAGGGTAAGTGGCATTATGAAGAGAAATGGCATTTTTTTCTTCAAAAATTTTTTTCTTTTTAAGTTCCATACTTTGACACCTTAGATTTAAATTCACTATTCATTTTGAGTTAATGTGGGTAAGAGGTATGCGTGTGTAATTTTGATGTCCTTTATAATTATTGTTAGTTTGTTTGTTTTGCCTAAAGATATCTAACTGCTCCAGTGCCATTTATTGGAAAGGCTAGCCTTCTTGTAAGGAATTGCTTTTGACTATAAAAAATGAATTAAGCCCTGGCTGGTAGCACAGTGGATAAGGGGCCAGCCTGCAAACCCAACGGTTGCTGGCTCGATTACCCAGCCTGGGCACATAACCAGGTTGCAAGCCAGGTCTTCAGCCAAGGTCCATGGCTGGAGGCAGGTGAAAGACAACCATACATTGATGTTTCTCTCCCTCTCTGCCTTTCTCCCTCCCTCTTTCTCTAGAAATAATAAGTAAAAATGAATTAAGCGTATTTGTGGGTTTATTTCTGAAATCTCCACTAGAACCTGGATCTGTTCCCTCTTTTGGGCCATACTTTTCTGTCTCCTCAACTTGACAGGCTCCTGTGTTTGCCTCTGTGTCTTAGGTAGAGCTGTCCCACCTGTTACTTTGTAAGATGTGGAGTCTTAGGTATTCGTCGATGCAAGGGGACCCGTTTTACCACACTGTGGTGCTGTATGTGAGGGAGAGGTCTGAGAGGGAACAATGCCACCTGCCCGGTACTCACCCCCTTCCAAGCACCTCTCCCACTTCTCACATAGGACTGGTGCTTCTCTAGCTGTTGCCCTATTGTGGTTCCCACAGTGGATGGGTCTGCAGACATTCCAGGATGGCGGGGCCCTCCAAAAAAACAGACTCTGCTGAAAGACCAGCAGTTTCTTCCTATGCCGCAACCCCCACTGGTTTTCAGAATCAGAAACAATATAGCTTTATTTTCTCACCTGCACTGGAACGGTGAACCATGCGGTACAGTATGGTGCTGGGAGAACTCCCCAGGTGTGCCTTTACTTTTTTTTTTTTTAAGAAGATTTTATTTATTATTTCCAGAGAGAGGGGAAGGAAGAGAGGCAGAGAGAGAGAGAGAGAGAGAGAGAGAGAGAGAGAGAGAGAGAGAGAGACATCAATGTATGGTTGCCTTTCACCTGCCTCCAGCTACAGACCTGGCTGGAGACCTGGCTTGCAACCTGGTTATGTGCCCTGGCTGGGGAATCAAACCAGCAACCTTTGGGTTTGCAGGCCAGCGCCTTATCCCTTCACTTATTTTTTAATGTGTGATTGCACTTTCCACTGAGCAGTCACAGCCGCTGTCCTGCTGCAGCTGCCCCACTGCCAAACCACTTCCTCTCTGCCCTAGCTCTGCCCCTCCCATCTGTCCAAATGAGTATTACTTCCTTATATCTCTGTTTGTTGGAATTCTGTGCAGATCGCTTTTCTGGAATTTCTGGTTGTCCTTAGTTTTGAAGTAGATGTATCCCTTCTTAGTTGTGGAGGGAGATGCAGTGTGTCTATCTACACCTCCATTTTGGGTGGAAGTCTCCTTATAAATTTTAGAATAAGCTTACCAGTTGCTACAAAAACCTTACTGGGGTTTTAACAGGATCTGCATTAAATTTACAATCAAACTGGGGAAAACTGACATTATGCTGAATCTTCTAATCTATGAATATTTATTTATACTTTCATTAATTTCTGATTTGAGATATTACCTCATTGCTAATGTATTTATTGCCATAAATTTTCCTCTATTTCACCTGTATCCCAGATACATTTTATTTTAATTACCATTCAGTTATGTGTATGTTTTCATTTTCCTTGAGATTTCCTCTTTGACCCAATGTATTCTGCTCTTGTTTGGTGATATGTTCTATATGTGTCAGATCCTATTAGTTGCGCTGTTCAGATTTCCTATATCCTTGCTGATTTTCAGTCTAATAGTTCTAGCAGTTTTCTGAGAGAAGGTTGTGAAGTCCCCAACTATAAATCTGGAATTTTTAAATTTCTCCATTCAGCTATGTTTATTTTTGCTTTTTTTATTTTGAGCCTATGATGTTTACTTTTCATTTCCGAGTCTAGACTTTTTGTTCAGTGTAGATACTTTTATCATTATAAAATGTCCCTCTCATTTCCTCTGGCTGTCATTTCTGTTACTGTTTTCTTAATTTCCTTTAGGTTACTTAAACAATTTTAGGATTTAATTTTAATTCATATTGTGTTTTGACTCTGTCTCTTTGTATAGTTCTTGTAGTGACTGTTCTGGGTATTACACTATTCATACATGACTTATCACAGTCTACTAGTGTCAATATTTTACCATTTGAAGTTATATGTGGATACCTTTAACTTTCACTCTTTTAAATATTGTTTTGAGTATCACATGGTGTTATCATTTTTGTTTCAAATATCAAATATGATTTATAAAACTCATGAGGAAAATGATCACCTACTATATGCACATGTATTTCTGCTCTTTCCATCAGTCTTCCTTCCTTCCTGGTGCACCAAGACTCTTTTATCATTTCATTAGAGTTGAAGAATTTCCTTTAACCAATTTGTAAGGAAAGATCTACTAGCAACAAATTCTTTTTGTTTTGTTTCACTTGACAATGTCTTTATTTTCACTATCAACAAATAGTTTTGCCATAGAAGTCATGGTTAGCAGTTCTCTTCTCTTATCACTTAAAAAATGTAAGCCACTTCCCTCTGGCCTCCATGATTTCAGATAAGAAATTTGATGTCAAATTGATGTTAATACCCTGTTTACCTCCAGCATCTTTCAAGATATTTTTCATTTTTGGTTTTCAAGTAATTAATTTTACAGTGTCTTGGCACGGATTTCTTTCCTTTTATCCTGTTTGGAGTTTGCTCTCTGTAATAGATTGTGCGTATTCCTTGACCTGTCCTGTTTACATATCATGCTACTGATCTGCTCAGGTTACTGACTCTATCCTCTGTCATCTTCACTCTATTATTGAGCCCGGTCAGTGAGTGTTTTATTTCTGTTATTGTATTTTTCAATTCCCTCTTGCTTCTTTTTATAACTTCCATTTCCTTGCTGAGTTTTATTTTTCCATTTGTTTCAAGAAAATTAGTAATCAATATTTGATGTATTTTTATGACAGCTACTTTAAAATCCTTGTCAGATTCTTCCACCATCTGATTCATCTGGTGTTGGTGTTAGTTCACTGTGTTTTCCTTTTAAGCTGTGATCTTCTTGGTTCTTGATGTGACAGGTGATTTTTTATTGCATCACAGACGTCTGCCTACTATATTAGAAAACTCTAGATTCTATTTAATTCTTTATTTTGGCAGGCAGCCACTTTGTTTAGGTTGAGTGTGCAGTCCTGGAATATTTTTGGGTGCTGCGGTTCAATGGCAGTTTAAATTTTCAGAATGTTTGCAGTGTAATTTTGCTTAGGTTCCCACTGGTCTCTGCTGGTGTCACCGGGGAAGAAGGGGTATTTCCAGGACAGCCCACTAGCAGGAATGGGAGACCTCTCAGTGGAGGAGGAAAGTCTCAGGCCAGCAAGCTTCCCAGGGCAGGGTAATTGTGTGGCAGTCACTCTGGCCAGTGGTCCCTGGAACCCCCAGTAACTCTGGGTGGCGGAGGGCAGTTTCAGGCCACAAGGACAAAGAGGCTTCCCTGGCTGGACCACTTTTTGTGGTGGGGCCCCCCTTGCCAACCACTCAGTCACCATGGTATCTCTCAGTGAAAGAAGGAAGCCTCAGGTCCAGCAGGAAAGAAGAGCATTCCACAAGCCAGGTCACTTATTATAGAGAGAGGGTGATGGAGCGGGATCTCCATCATTCCATTTTCACTCAGCCAACCTGGCATCTTTTGGCAGGAGAGGGAAATTGCAGGTCTAGCAAGAAAGGAGAGTATTGCTCACCTGCTTATTTTCAACAGGGTTCCAAATAAATCCCCTTTGCCAGTAGTACTGGGTTCACCTGATCATGTCAAAGAGATTTCCTTTCTATACTGAGAGGAATGAGCCTTTCTGGGTGGCCATCTGTTGCAAGATTAAGGATCGGGAAACATGGGGTCAAAGTTGCCTTCTTCTTTAGGTAAGGGATGATGTAAGACATCCTCCTGTTCTGTTGTTCCTCCCATGTTGGGTCCCAAACCAGCCAGGCTTGTTCTTACCGCCTTTCAAAGTTCTTGTTTTGTGTTTTCCATGGTTTAGAGTTGTGCATCACAGAAATGAGCAGGGGGAACAGCTTATGCTATCTTGTCTAAACCAAGTCTTCAAATATTACATTTTCAAAGGAAATGCACCTGCATCTGAACATCAGTGGATAACTTAAGGTGGAAAGGAAAAATACTGGAGAGCAACACATGCTCAGTATTCATGTTATGAGTCAAGAGGGTAAATATACATAACCTGAGATTCAATAATCTGTGAATTCTTGTGCTTGAGGTACAAGAACTTGAGAAAATATAACTGTGACCCAGCAGTGACACAATAAATGAAAACAAGACACTATCACAAGGCAGGATCTGTGCACATCAATTTGGAAACAGAGGTATAGAAAAAGGAAAGGAGACAAACAATTCATGATGGGTCTTTCTGAATGTCTTGCAAGAAGAGGCACTGATTGCCTTTATTCCGGGCTATCTTTTCAAAAAGATTTATAGAGTGGCCTTGCAAGATAGCGTACCCTTCTTCAGCAAAATGATAGCTATCCTTATTGTCCAGTATGATAAAGATGGGTCCTGCCCTGGCCAGGTGGCCCAATTGGTAGGAACATCATCCAGTGCACCAAAAGATCACAGGTTCGATTCCCAGTCAGGGCACATAACCTAGGTTGTGGGTTCAATGCCTGGTTTAAGCATAAACAGGAGGCAAATTATCAATGTTCCTCTCACACACCAATGTCTGTCTGACTCTCTCTCTCTCTCTCTCTTTCCTCCCTCCCTCCCTCTCCCTCTCTCAAATCAATAACACGTCCACGGGTGAGGATTTAAAAAAAAATGTGTCCCTCAAAGTCAAAAATCAAGCAGAATTATTCCCAATTATAAAAGACCCATATTCCCTAAGTGTGGGGGTCCTCTCCTACAACATATGCACAGATGTTACCTGTCTCCATAGTGCTGCTTTCTTGGAACCAGGACTGAGCAATCAGAGAAAATGAAAATATTCCGGCTACTACTATTATCATGAGTAATAAACTGTCCTTATCATCTGCTACCATCCATGAAGCTGTGGCTGGCTAACTTGTAAGCTTGCAAGTAGGCCAACATTTCAGACTCTTCAGTTTTTGACAGGGAGGAAGAGCACAGTGCAGAGGTTTATACAGCCTATGCACCAAATCCAGCCTATTGTTTGCTACTGTTGGTAAAGCTTCATTGGGGTAGTGTCACCCTTATTTATTTACTCTTTATCTGTGGCTGCTTTTGTGCTACACAGGCAGAGATGAGAAGTTGCAACACAGATCATATGATCCATGAACCTAAGTCATCATCTGGCCCTTTAAGAAAAAGTTTGCTTATATTTGACTTAGGTACCTTTTTCATACTGTAGAGCAAAATAAATTTCAAACTGATTAAACAAACTGTTAAAAACAAACAAACAAACACAAGGAGGATCTGAGAAAGATGGAGAAGCAAGAAGCACCAGGAATCTGTTTCTCCCACCTAGACAACTGCACTGAAGAATCTGCCTGATAAAACTGCCCTGAAACTCTTGGGGTCTGATGAAGGCTTCCAGATTTCCAGAGAAAGGCTTAGATAGCAAAGTTCTCTCAATTACACTCTTAAAAGAGTAGTACTCTTTTTTTTTTTTTGGTGTGTGGGCTACCCCACACACCAACACCAGCCACAAGGTAGGCAGTTGTGCACCTCTTCCTGGAACAGCTTGCACATGGCCCGTGGGAGTTAGCGTAGATGAAATGGCCCTGTCCTCCAAATACTGGGAATCCGTCCTGATTCCTGATTGCTGCTTCTAACCACAGAGGTGCAAAGAGGCAGCCAACATTGTCATTGTACCTCCTCCCACCTTTGCAAGCCACGCCCCCTCAGGCTGAAGTGATTTCCAGAAGCCTTAACTGCCCTTCACTTTTTTCTCCTTTCAGGAGCCTCACAAAAAACAACAACAACAACAACAAAAAAAAAAAAAAAACCCTAAAGCATTCAAAAACAACTCCATGTTTGAGAAGACATTAGATTTACAACTCAGCCTGATCCTCATTACAGAAACATCTACAAAATTAAAACAATAAAACACTAAAAATAACAAACAAAAAAAACTCTAGGAAGAGTTACTACATTATTACATTCAAATGTCCAGTGTTCAACAACAAAAATTACAAAGCATACAATGACACATAAAAGTATGGCCCATCAAGGAAAAAATAATAATTAAACAATCTGTCCCTGAAAAATACTTTATGAAAGATATATTAGGCAGACTTTTAAAAAATTCAACTGTCCTCAAGATGCTCAATGAACTAAGGGAAGATGTGGAGAAAACCAATAAAATGATGTGTGAACAAAATATACGTATCATCAAAGAGATAAAAAGCCTTAAGAAAAACAAAACAAAACAAAATTCTGGAGTAGAAAAGTATGATAATTTAAATAAAAAATTCACTAGAAGAAGCCAAAGGCATATTTGAGTTTGCACAAGAATCAGTGAACCTGAACATAAGACCACGGAAATTGTCATAGCACAGGAGCGGAAAGAAGGAAAAATGAAGAAAAAGCAGAGAGCCCATTCAACCTGAGACATCATCAAGTGAGAAACAACAAGTGCACCATGAGTGTCAGAAGCAGGAGAGAGAATATATGAAGAAGCAGTAGTTGAAAACTTCCCATATTTGATAAGAGACATGACTATAAAGTATCCAAGGAGTTCAACAAACTCCAAATAAGATGAGTTCAAAAAGACCCACACCAAGACAAATTACAATGAAATTTTCAAAAGCAAAAGATTAAATCTTGAAAGTGGTGAGAAAGGAGTGAATCATCACATACAAAGGATCATCAATAAGAATACAAACTTCTCATCAGAAACTTCGGAAGCCAGAACACAACGGACACATATTGAGTGCTAAAAGAAGAAAACTCTCAACCAAGAAATCTGTATCTGGCAAAACCATCCTTCAAAAGTGAGGGAGAAATTAAGATATTCCCAGATAAACAAAAGATGAGGAGTTGGAGTCTTCCACACGTCTTTTTAATAGATAGAACAAGTAGAGATAAAATCATCAAGGATAGAAAACGACTATTATCAAATCAATTTCTGATCTGGGTTTGGAGTAGAGTTTTATTTGGGGCTGTGGAGAGGGAAACAGGAAGAGATACAAAGTGAAGACAGAACAGGGACTCTTTTAAAGCAGGCCTCCCTCACATCCCTATTACCTTCCACAATAAAAAGTAAAAGTGCTCTATCATGTATGATATATGCTATGTATATGCTGTACCTATACATAGGTATATACTATATTTGCTGTATGTGTGTGTGTGTGTGTCTGTATACACACCTTTATGATAAATATCACATTTATTTTCTAGGCTAGAACACTGCAATGGTTAAGGATAGGGAAATAGACTGTCAATTAAATTAAGTGACCATCAAATTGGCAAGTCTTCCTCCATCAGCATCCTTAAACTTAATGCTTTTCTGGCTGAAAGAATCTCTTGCTCTCCTTATTTAGAAAAAAAAGATAGCAAAGCCACAAATCCTTGACAGAATGCTTGCCAGGCCCTTAATCTTTCTAGCAAATACCCCTTGACATACAACTGAAAAAAGAGGGGAAAAATCACACTTCCTGTACTTCTCTCAGCATTCTCATCTAAATCCCTATCTATAAACCATGTGAGTTGCTTTGGTTCAGCTCAGGGCTTTCAACAGTTCAAATTTTGTCATTCTTCACTATGATTGTTTTCCTTGCACCTACAAGTCAGCAGCAAGCCAAGACCACTTCCTTTTTTCTTTTCTTTTTTTTTTTTTTTTTTTTTTTTTTTTTTTTTTTTTTTTTTTGCATTTTTAAGCATATTTTATTGATTATTCTGTTACAGTTGGCTCAATTTTTTCCCTTTGCCCCCCTTCAAGCATTACCCCACTTCCCTCCAGCAATCCCTCCCCTTCATTCATGTCTATCCACAGGTCATTCATGTAAGTTCTTTGGCTTCAACCTTTCCTATACTATTCTTAACATCCCCTGTCTATTTTGGTCCTACCAATGAACAAACTCACAGAATATCAACAACTGAATTTAAAACAAAAACAAAAACATACTAAGCAAACAACCAGAATAGGAACAGCATCATAGATGTGGGGATCATCTGGAGAGTTATCTGCTGGGACAGGAGAGGGGGAGAAAAGGCGAAATGGTACAGGGATCAGGAAGACCACTTTCTTACAAGCGGCCAATGTTATCTGGTTCAGGTACCTAATGTTGCATAACACACTGCCCCGAAATTCAGTGGCTTAATATGACACATATATTATTTTCTCTATTATTTCTGTGGGTCAACTGGGTGGTTTTTCCACTCCCTGTGTTATGTGTTGAAGTCATTCATGCAGCTGTTTTCACAGGAGTTCGGCTGGGGATGCACATCCAAGAAGGCCTCACTCAGATTTCCGACAGTTGATGCTAGCTAGCTAGGACACCATGCTCCTACTCCACTGCAGTACTCCAGACAGTCTTCTTTACAGCACGGTAGCTGGGTGCCCAGAAGAAACATTCCAAAAGGACAAGCCTCAATATATGCAAGCCCTTATCAACCCTGTGCCTGCATTATGCTTGCTAATATCCCATTGACCAAAGCAGGCCGATCTAATTACTAAGCCTAGAGAACTAACAAAGTGTATGAATACTGGGAGTCATGGTTCACGGCGGTTGACCCAGTTAATGGACTTCTACATCATTTATACTAATTATGTTCACCTCCGAGCCTTAAGGCAACAAGTCCTCACATTAGTTAAAATTTATTAGTTATAACTTATTAGTTTTCAAACAACTTTTACATTCAATGTAACAGCTAATAGCTCTAGATCAAATTTTTGCCATATTATAGCAAAATCCTTTTCACATTTGCTAATTACTGCAGTTTTCTGGATGGGTAAATATCTCGATTTTAGGTATTTAATCTAGTTTATCATGTTCTGTACTAAGTGACCCAGAGAAAAAATGATTCTCACTTCACTATATACACTTTTTTAATATTACCCTATACTTTTTACAAGGAAAAACTACTCAAAAAAGTAAAATAAATGTTTTAAATTTTTTTAACTGAAATCAAACTGAACTGCATTAATCAAATATCAAATTACTACCATAACACAGTACACAATTTATTCCAAAGGACTTTAGAACATATTTTGAATGTATGCTCTTGATGAGAGGCATTCTACAAACAGAAAGTGCTATAAAGAACCACCTTCCCTCTTAAAAATTATTAAGACTACAAAGAACTTTTACTTATGTGGTCTACATCAATCAATATGTACTTATTAGGTATTAGAACATGGAAAGTTTAAAATATTTTTATACTAGTTCATTTAAGATAATTACAAGCCTATTACATATTAACACAATACCATGGTTTTATAAAATATAATTTCAAAAACAAAATAAAGAGTAAAATGGTTGTATTCTTATATAAGTTTCTGCATTCCAACTATTGTGATACGATGTTTTGGTTAATCTACATGAACAAAATAAGGCCTCATACAGATACACAGCTAAGAAGAAAGGAGAAGCTTTTTCAGAAAATTGTGTATGTTCTACTTTGATACTACACCAACACTTGACAAGTGGTAGTTCCATAACGATTAGCGTCATTATAGAATATGAAACCATATCAATGAACTTTTCATATTTTGTTACACTAAAATCTACTTACCTATCTTGTACTTTGAATTTGATTCTATAACATCACATATTTGAAAAATACTGGTTCATTAAGTTTTTAGGCCTTTCAAATATTAACACATTTCATTGCATAATATTAAAAAATCATTTTTAAATATCACAATTAATATGATTATTACAGGGAGGCTTTCAAACTTATGACCGCTAATATGAGTTTTCCAAAATTCTAATTTTCATATTAAAGCTCAAATTTTATTACTGGAAACAACTTTTAGTTGTTTCCTTAAAGTGGCAAGCTCACTTTAATTTTAAAAACACTTGTGCCAAATAACTAAGCCTAAGTAACCATAGTTGTTTTTTGATGTAAAAATGACATTCCATGAAAACAGCAACTTCCAACTTAAGTTCACAAATGCTTTTCCTGAAGACAACTATATTTTGGTATGCAATAAAAGTGCTTATACATTTTTTCAGTTTCTTCTTACAGAACGTTAAAAACACAAACATTCAAAGGGTAGAGTTGTTTTTTAATGAATAACTGTCACTAGTTCATCAAACTAACTTTTAAGTGAAATTGGCATTTTTTTATAAAACAGGGAGCATGTGTACCTTGACTTCTAGTATATTGTCTTAATTCATACTAAAGGGTCAGTATTCATGCACCATTGTTTTTGCACTATTAGTTCAAATGTCCACAAGCAAAAAATAAATAAACCTCAACATTATAATAATATTAAAAAATTAGTTTTGACCTCCAAGACCCCAAAGGGAATGCAGATCACACTCTGAGAACCATTGAAATAAGTTAATGGCAGTAAGTAATTATGTCAATGTTAGAAATCAAGAATTTTATTAAGGAGAAAAAAGTGGTACAATTATAAAATCAAAGAAATTAACTGAAAGCCAATGTTAAAGTTGAAATCACTTTGGAAAACTGTTCATATAATATCTACTAAAGCTAAACATATGCTTAAGCAATTACACTCCAAGGAAGAAAACTGAGTGTTATATCTGAGGAATTGTACATAAATTTAAAGCACTGACTTTGTATAAAACAGTAAAATAAAAGAAACAGTCTACATGTTCATTAACAGACAAATAAACAAATTTTAAGCATAATTATACAATGAAATATATTTAGCAAGAAATGAAGTATTAATACATATAAAACATGTATAAATCTCAAAATAATTATGCCAAATGAAGGAAGATGGAAAAAAACGATAATGCATGAATATATTAAATTCTAGAAAATATAAATTTACATACAGAGACAGGAAGCAAATCGGTAGTTTCCTGGGAACAAGAACAAACAGAAAGATAGATTACAAAGAAACACAAGGAGCCCTGGCAGGTGGCACAGTGAATAAGGTGCTGGCCTGTGAACCCAAAGGTCGCAGGTTCGATTCCAGCCAGGGCACGTGACCAGATTGCAGGCCAGTCTCCAGCCAGGTTCATGGCTGGAGGCAGGTGAAAGGCAACCATACATTGATGTCTCTCTCCCTCTCTGCCTCCCTCCCCTCCCCTCTTTCTAAAAATAATAAAATCTTCTTTAAAAAAAGAAAGAAAGAAACACAAGAAAATTGGGGGGAGGGGTGTTGCTTGTTATTTTGATTTTGGTGATGATTTCACTGGTATACATATATACACATATTATATTCCAATAGGGCAATAAGGCATATGCATAATATTTGCATAATGAGGAAGAAACTAATAACTGCTTCCCAAGAGACACAGAAGAGCTGTGGAATCAAAAATAGTCATAAGCTACCTCCTGTTATGGGAAACAAGAGAAGCTGCTTTAGATAGTTATGAAAGATGGTAAAAGGTATAGAACTGAGCTATCTAATATGGTGGCCACTAGACACTGTGTGTCTATTTAAATTTAAATGAATTAAAATTAAATAAAATTTAAAATTCAACTCCCTTATCACATCAGCCACATTCAAGTGTTAAATAGCTACACATGGTTAACAGCTGTATGCGTTACATGGTTAGGGAGGTGTCAAGTATTAGGTACTGGGTTAGGTGTGAGGTATACAGTTAGTTTACTGTATTATGTGATGCAGATAATAAAACATTCCTACCACTGAAGGAAGTTCTACTGGATACAGCTATAGAGATGGATGTAGGTACAGCTCCTCTCAATAATACCACCAATACACCATTCCTTCCACTGCTACCTTCTGTCCTTAGAACACGGACTCCAGTTCATAGGCTGTCAAGGGAAGAATGCTTCCACCATATTCTAGGGAAGTTGTGTTAATGGACAATTCTCCATCATTCTGCACCTCTTGATCAGCTTTGATTCCAGACCATCTTTTCAAGGATGTTTGTACAGCAAACAGCTTTGGAAGATAGAGTATTTCTCTCTAGCATAAGTATAGATTTGTTTCCTAACCAGCATAATAAAGATGTCTCCCATCGCCCTAGCTGGTAGCACAGTGGATAAGGTGCCGGCCTGCGAACCCAAAGGTCGCAGGTTCGATTCCCCAGCCAGGGCACATAACCAGGTTGCAAACCAGGTCTCCAGTCAGGTCTGTGGCTGGAGGCAGGTGAAACGCAACCGTACATTGATGTCTCTCTCCCTCTCTGCCTCTCTCCCTTCCCCTCTTTCTAAAAATAATGAAATAAAATCTTTAAAAAAAAAAAAAAAAGATGTCTCCCATATGAAAAAAATGCTCAACATCACTAGCCATCAGAGATGCAAATTAAAACCACAATGAGATAGCACTTCACACCTGTCAGAATGACTATCATCCACACATCAACAAATAATAAGTGCTGGTAGGGATGTAGAGAAAAAAGAACCCTCATGAACTATTGGTGGGATTGCAAACTGGTGCAGTCATTATGGAAACAAAAAATTAAAAATAGAAATAAAAAATTAAAACAAAAAAATTAAAAATAGAACTATCTTATGACCCAGAAATTCTACTCCTGGGTATACATCCAAAGAAATCCAAAACCCTAATTAAAAAAAAAATGTACCCCTATGTTCATTGCAGCATATTTACAATAGTCAAGATATGGAAGCAACCCAAATCTCCATCAATAGATGACTGGATAAAGAAGATACACTGGAATACAATGGAATATTATTCAATCATAAAAAAGAATGAAATCTTACCATTGGCGACAACATAGATGAACCTAGAAGGTATTATACTAAGTGAAATAAGTCAGACATAGAAAGAAAAATACCATATTATTTCACTTATATGTGAAATCTAAAGAACAAAAGGAACGAACAAAAGAGAAACAGACTTACAGATACAGAGAACTAAGGTTGCCAGATGGGAGGGGGTTGGATGGCTGGGTGAAAAGGTGAAGGAATTAAGAAGTACAAATTGGCTGTTACAGAATAATCAAGAGGGTGTAAAATACAACATAGTCATACAGTCAATAATATTATAATGACTACTATGTATGAGAGCATATGGTACCAGGTGGGTACTAGAATAATTGGAAGGGATCACTTCATAAATTATATTATTGTATGATCACTATGCCACACACCTGAAACTACCATAAAATAATATTGGATGTCAACTGTAATTGAGAAAAGAATTAGGAGGGCAAAGAAACCAATGTGAACATGAAGCTCAAGCTGTCTTTCCTGCTTTATGTTCAACCCAGGAGTCCTGTGCCTTCTGCCAACATCTATGAAATACCACCAGGCTAACTTGTTAGCTTGTGAGTAGGGAAAAGTAGTAGCCACTCCACAGTTTTTGATAGTAAACCCTATTGCCTGGCTCCTCTGAGCATCTCATGCCATAGAAACAAACATTTTGTCAGGAACCAAGAGGATCTCTAAAGGCAGCTAGGCATCTCTTGGTATTCCAGTGCACAGTAAAAGTGAAGAGAAGATTCACTTCAGGAGGGACCATTGAGCTCAAACTCTTCACTGACAGACTGGATTACCCACCTGGTAAGGAAGCATATACTGTGAGTATTGATGAAACATAAGGGAAATATGGCCTAGTTAGTGGAAGAAAAAGGCATAAATGTCAACTATGACCAGGTGACAAGCGCAAATATGAGGAAGGCTATATATATGAGAAAGGCTATATCTATGTTTCCCTTGCTTCGACATGTATTCATTTACCCTCTCCTCCAACTATTTTAATTTTTTTTTTAATTTTTAGAGAGGGAAAGGGAGAGAAACAGCAATGTGTGGTTGCCTCTCTGAGCCCCCAACTAGGGACAGGGTCTGCAACCCAGGCATGTGCCCTGACTGGGAATCGAACTGATGATCCTTTGGTTCACAGGCTGGTGCTCAATTCACCGAGCCACACCAGCCAGGGCGCTCCTCCAACTACTTTATGTAAGACGGGTTAACCATATAATTCTACCATTATCTAGGTATAGGACCTCAAAAGAGTATTCTCCTTTTTAAAGTCAGAAAGTGAATACAGTTTCCCTTGCATGTGTAATAGTTGCAACAAGTTAGGCAGAAGCAAATGTTTTGTTTAAAGCATTGTTTGAAAATGTCAAGAAAGCTAGAAGAAAACAAACTAAGGTTTCCAGATGGGAGGGGGTTTGAGGGTGAGTATCCAAAGAGGCAGACTCAGCCCTGCCTGCCTTTCAAAGTAGGGGCTAGTAACCCTAACACCATAGTCCTCAAATTGTCTTGTCTGAAAGTTCTGATTTGCCACCAATGAAAAGCAAAAAGATTTAGAAGGCAAAAAGGAGAAACTTACTTGTCTCTGGCAGCAGCTGGCAGATCCAAGGGCCTGCCGCAAACACCAGCCACAGCAGCTTCCAAGGGAGCTCCTGGGAAACGTTGGCTTCAATGCTGCAGCCGCTCAGGTCACCTGAAGCGGTGTTCTGAGTCTGCCATTTGGTGATTTTCTCAAAACCAGATTTTCTCCGACCTTCACTAACCCAGGTCTTTCAATGCCTTGGTAAGCCTTTAGTTGATTTACTTTATTAAATCGGGTCTTGCTAAAATATCCAAGGTGTTTTCTGTTTTCCACTGACTCAGATGGGTAGGATTTGGTCAGGTGGAGATTTGAGTGGGGTAGAAAAGCAAGACACAATGTATGATGGTTAATATGGAAAATAAAGCTGAACAAGTGGGTCAGAACTACATGAAGTAGGGTCTGAGAGGAGACATTACTACACAAAGTGCTATGCAGAAATTCCAAGCTGTGTAAGGGAATAAGAGGGAAGGCTGTTGTTTCATATAAGGTGGTAAGGGAAAGCCTCTCAGACAGGCCCCACGGGCAGAGATCTAAGAGAGCAGACAGAGAGAGACTAGAAAGCTAGGGAGGACATAGGGCTCAGTGTATTCAGGGAATAGCAGGAAAGGTGGTAAGGTTGAACTGAAGCAGGAAGACTAGATCACACCAAGGCCTTAGAGGACTTAAGGTTATATCCCGAGTGACAGGGACATGACCTGATATATCTGACTGCTATTTAGAAAACAGAGAGTGGATGATGACAAGAGTGGGACCAGGAAAAACAAGAGATCACTGAAATAATAAAAGGGACATATCACAGTGACTTGAACCAAGGTAAAGCAGTATAATTAGCAAAATACGGTTGTATTCTGGATATGTTTTGAAAAGATTTGCTCATGGAATAGATGGGGGATGGGAGTGGGGGAGAAGTCCCAAGTTTTTGACCTAAGCAACCGAAAGGATACTTGCCATTAACTGATAGGGTGATGACTGAGAATAGATTTAGGAGAGGAAACAGAAATTCAGGTTTTGACATGGTATGTCCAAGATACTTCATACATGTCCAAGTGGATATGTTGAGTTAGAAGTAATGGAGAGCCACTATGGACATTTAGAAGGGAGTAGCTAGATGAGAACTGTAGTTCAGAGATTAATTGGATTAATGTCAGATAAACTGGACAGGATAGGCCGAGTGGGTGGAAGCCAGAAGTAGAGGGGAAAAGAAACTAACTGCGGCAAAGGCAACATGTACCTCAAGGGTGGCGTTGAAAACAGATCAGGGTGGAGGTTCCCAGTGGGGCCAACACTACCCGCTGAGGGTGTTTTGGAAATCTGTGAAAATGTTTTTGTCCTGACAGTGGATGGGAGGCACTAATGCCAATAAGCATGTGGGGCCAAAGTTTTCACATCTCTTACAATGCTGAGGTAGTCTCATGCAAAAAAAAAAAAAATGTCCTGTAGTCTACTTCCTTTCAAATGACTCATTAGACATCCATACTTGTGAAAAACCTGATTGTAATTATTTAAGTCTAGATACCGACTTCATTTTACAAAGAGTGTATTTTCTGCACAATTCTACCATAGACTGAATCTTTTGGGAATGTAGCTACTACACAAACTGTAGAAAGAGAACATTTCTGTGTAAAATTTTACAAGAAATTTCACCATTCTGAAAAACAATGTCACAGAAAACTGTTTCTAGTATTTAAGTCACTAACAAAAATACCTGTGTATCTGTGTAATATTTACAAATATATTACAGAAGAGATTTGTGATGCTTTGTAAGAGCTGGAACCTAATTTTAAATGAACAGATATGAAATTCAGGGATCTCATTTATCAAAGTGATAAAGAGTTTAGCTGGAGTTGTAGTAGATAAGTTTAAGTGATTAATGCCTGTGAGAAGCTGTCATTCTAGGAACTGGAAGGCTGACTCCAGGACATCCACAAGCAATTCAACCTTTGTGCCCCAGGGGGTCTGCAATTGAGCCACTGTGTTCCAGGGAGGAAACATTTATGACACAGATAAAGAATTGTTGACCAGCAGATAAAGATAAACTAGGATAAATTGCTGCTGAATTTCAACTCTTATCTGATTAATATTTCTCTTATAAAAAAGGTTGGCTTGAAATGAGATGTTAAGATTAGTTTTTTAAGGCATGTAACCAGCCATCTTCTCAGATCACCAACATCTGAATAAAGTACCCATAAAGATTTAATCTTTGTCTCTATATTTATTGGCTCTGGTAGTGACAGGCAGCATGAATACCGACTTTTCCATTTTCAAAGTTATTTTTTTAATTATTATGGTCATTCCATATGTTGTTAATTTTTTTAGCACAATGATGAGAACTATGTCTTGCAATAATTATGTATTTGAAATTGAACTTGTTTATTTTACGGTTGCCTGCCATTTCTGAAACTGTCACCAGGGGTCTGCCACACTTCTCTCTGCCACTCTTACTACCATTCCTATTTCCAATCATCCTCTCTTACCACTGTCACTAAAAGGATGTAATTGCCAAAGTTTTGTTATGTATTAGATACAGGATGCAGATCTCAAAAAGATGTGGGATCTGAAAACAGGAGATATATTTTCAGTGACAACAGGTCACACTAATCCTCCCAAGTCACACATAGAAATTGTTCTGATTCAACACAAAAATGAGATCCCACACATTGGCAAATTACATCCAACTTTCTCACTTTTCCATTCTGATGACCTAATTAGCTGGCAGGTTAAGCCCTACTTCAATTAGGGTTATTTCCCTCTTTCCCTGTTATTACACATAAGTATGGCTTGTTATTATACTGAAGTTGCTATACTGAATAACTTCTAATCTGTTTATAAATTTCTCTTTAATATAAACTTATCCAACATAATGAGACAAGCAAGTAAACTGGCACAAGTGGAATATGGAATCTAAGACAGTTAAGCATGGAGTTTGCAGACATCTAGTAAATCCTATGTTCCTTAAACCAAGAACACTTAGGAGTCAATGGTTTACACTTCTCCTCCCCAATCAGAGGATAAATAGCTTAAATAACCCTACCCAGGGAGGCAGCAGGACTTCAATTAGTGTCACTTGCCAACCAGACCCAAGGACAGATGAAGTTAAGGGAATAAATCTCATTTGGGTATATTAGCATAAAGCTGATGAATATTCTATTGAGATCCTCCCATAAGACCTCCCCTAGGCTCCCAGACTTTTAAACCCCTAAAAACAAAGATGCCAGTATATGCTCTTCCTCCTAGGAGCATGCCTGCACCTTTCCTTTCCCTCATCCCCTCTTCCCCAACAAGCGTGCATCTTCTAAACCCTAAAAAATCCCCCACAAGACTTGCAACCAGGAAGCAGCAGCTCATCCCAAGCGGACTGTCCCCAAGGCTCCCTTTTCTCTGACTTCTTAGTGAACCAAGGAAACCCAGCCTAGCCTCATTTCCCCATCTAGTATCCTGGGCCCATCCTTGTTACATCCTCTAAGTACCACCTGGACCCTAATTGTGAATCTTTCCTGCACAAAGAACCCACACACTCTAGTCCAGCCATAGGGAGACCCATTCAGGCAACAATAACAGCTAACAGTTTCATTATCTCTTCTAATACAACAGTGCCTGAGCATTTCACACAGAAAAACAAACTACTGTAATATAAAGTACCTCCCTTCTTCTCTCTTCATGTTGTAGGTAGGACAGAATATTGATTTTTGAAAAAGTATTAATGACATTATATTTGTAATTCTATAAATTTAATCTAGCAAGAGTGAAAGAGATATTGCAAAATACCGATGTTAAGGAGAAAGCATTGTGTCCAACATTACTGAAAATCAATAAATTGAAGAAACAAATGTGGGATGTTAGAAGGGTTATAAGAGGAGGAAGGAGAAGAAGGGGAAGGAGGAGGGGAAGGGGAAGAGGAGGAAGGAGGAAGGGAGAGGAGGAGGTGAAGAAGACACTGACAAGTATGTTGAATGATAGATGGTGTCCAAAGTGTCATCAGCTGGAATGTTTATACCCCTAATGATGAAAGTAGAGGAATAGGGGTGATAAAAAGGGAGAAAAGTTTCTTAGATATTCACAAATAATAGCAATAAGTCTACAGAGTAGATGGCACTAAAAGGATACAGCAGAGAAATGCTGAGAAAATAATCATTCTAAACACAACAAGCACTGGAGAAGTGGATTCTCCATTGGACAGGACCATTAAGGCAGTTGAAGTACTAAGCAAAGGTCAGGTGTGGCTAATGACATGGAGGACAGGAGTGTTTCAGGAAAAAGCATTCTATAATACCCAAAAAATAGAAGTGAGCCAAATGCCATCAACCAATAATAGATAAACAAAATGTGATCTATCTATACATGGAATATTACTGGCCATAGAAGGTGGAATACTGATACATATACTACAATGTTAATATATCATAGAAACATGTTAAATGAGAGAAGCTAGATACATTTATGTGGAATATCCAGATTAGGCAAATTTATGTCTGGATTAGTAATAATTCCTTAGGGTGGAGGAAAGAAGGGAGAATGGGGATTGACTGTTGATAGGTCCATAACTTCTTTTAGAAGAATCAAAATGTTCTAAACTTAGCTCTGGTTGGTGGCACAGTGGATAAGGCGCCAGTTTGCGAACCCAAAGGTCACTGGTTCAATTCCCCAGCCAGGGCACATAACCAGGTTGCAAGCCAGGTCTCCAGACAGCTGGAGGCAGGTGAAAAGCAACCATACATTGATGTTTCTCTCCCTCTCTGCCTCTCTCTCTAAAAATAATGAAAAAATTTAAAAATAAAATGTTTTTAAAATGTTCTAAACTTAGATTGTCATAATGGTTGCACAACCCTGACAACATGTAAAAACCACTGAACTGTATACTTCAAATGGGTGACTTGTACATGTAAACTGTATCTCAATAAAGCTATTAAAAATGCTACCTTATTTGTACCCATGAGATGGGTACACATCTCTATGGAGATGACTGAGTACCAACAACAAAGATACCAATGCCATTGAAAGAGGACTATATTACTTACACTTCCCAGGAGAAGGGGGTACACCATGCCACACAGGGTAATGGAGGAGCACAAGAAAAACCCTAGGCCAGAGGCTTTTTAGGGGGTTTCCTCTGGAAAGGAAAAGCAGGGCAGGGTAAACAATGCAAGATTGGCTACTGTGAATAATTCCTGCTGGCTTTGGGCTATAGGACTGTCTCTAGTTGTCAAGGATCCAGGCAATGATTTAAGGCAGAGAAAATACTGGCAGGGTGTGTGAGTTAGATAAGGAGGCAGCTGCTGGTTAAGATTCAGAATTGGTTGGGCTCCATATGAAAGGCATGTTCAAGGGCAAGATTGTTTAGGGAATAGCAAGCCTTGGATGGGCCAGTTTCCCCCCATGTCTGTAATGCCCCCAAATGCCAGAGTATCAAGAACATAGAAAATACAATTAATATAATTGGCCTTATGATGAATAGGTGCCAAATAGACAAAAAAAAAAAAAAAAAAAAGGAAGAACATAAATATACTACACAAATTCACAGGCTGATTCTAAAATTTATATGGAAATGCAAAGTACCCAGAAGAGTAGAAACCATCTTAGAAATTTTTTAAAAAAAAGACAATTTATACTGCATGATTTCAGACTTGCTACAAAGCTACAGTAATCAAGACAATGTGGTAGTGCCATTAGGATAGACAAACACATTAATAGGACAGAATAACAGAGGACTCCAGGTATAAGCCTACTGACCAATAAACAGTTGACTGATTTTTCTACATACACCACCAAAGTGTAACTTGATTAATATCCTAAACGTATGACATGAAGTTAAGCAAAACACCATTAATATAACATCAATACTATAAATGTAAACATGTCAATGAATGTGAGTAGTAAGCTTAATTCACAAGCTGATTTGTGAGTACATAACTTAATGATTCTGTCAGTGATAGAAGAAATAAAAATTTTTAGTTTTCATAAGCAAAAACTCTCTTAAATAGAAATCTCTGAATGTCATAAAAATGACGATGGTTAATATTTATTGAGTCTCTTCTATATGTCAGGTACTGTGCTAAGAGCTTGAATGGCAACATCAGACTGAAGGCATGTCTAAATAATAAAGGACAAGTTCCAAACCATTTATACATAAAAATTTCATAGCAATTGTGTTATAAAACAGCATAAAGGGAAAAAATCAACCTATTACATTTCCACTGCTGCAAATATACCCTAAGATTCCTGAAACACCAATTCAAAAGCACTTATGCATTCCTATGTTTATAGGAGTGCTATTTACAATAGCCAAATGCTAAAAACAGCCCAAGTGCCCATCCATAAATGAGTGGGTCAAAAAAGTTGGTACATTTACACAATGGAATACTACACAGCAAAAAGAAAAAAGGAGCTCCTTCCATTTTGCGACAGCAATTGATTCTTACAAATCTGGGACAGGAGGTTTTTAAGAACACAAGACCCCAGGCATGACTGCAGGCCACACAACAGGAAGTAGTAGTTTTGAGAACTCAGGACACCTGGCCATAGCCTGTTTTGCAAGATCTGGTGCAGGTGGCCCGTCACAGGGTGCACAACATGGCCGTCTCTGGCCCTCACAGATTGGAATTAGACTAGATACATAGTATATGTACCTTTATGAGAAACTCCCAATCTGTTTTCAGTGTGGTTATACTATTTTATAATTGCCTTAATAATTTGTGAAAGTCCTAGTTGCTACATATTCTCACTATCATGTGGTACTGCAGATCTTTTTAATTTTAGCCATTCTAGTGAGTGGACATGGTAGCATTATGGGTGTGTGTGTGTGTGTGTGTGTGTGTGTGTGTGTGTGTTTATTTATTTACTTCTGTTTTTTCTCTTTGTGTATTGTGGTTTTAATTTACATTTTGCTGATGACTGTTGATGATGAGGACCACATGTGCATGTTGGTCATTCCTATTTGTTGTTAGTGTGGCTATTGACGTGGGCTGTGAAAGAATTCACAAAGAGAGGAAAATGTGGAGGGCAAAGTTTTATTCATTTTTTCAAGAGAGGAAAGGAGCCAGGCACAGAAAATTATGCTGGTCCTGAAGGGCTGGGGTTTGAGCTATTGTTGTATTATAAAGGGCAGGGGATGGTTTCTGTCATGTGGCTGCTGGGCTAATGTTAGGGGTGTTACAACACAGCCCATCCATAAAAATTTGCTGAACTCATTTAACAGATTCATTCAAAATCATTACATTTTCAGAAATTAAATTATATGTTTCAAATGGTAAAATTAATTGACTGCATATAATAGCCACACAGAAAGTGTATAAAAACAAATACCTTTGTCCACCTGCAAAGCTTCACCCCAGAATGGCTCCCGATCAACTCATAACCTAAATGGAAAAACAGGGAACATAAAATTGAATTGATTCAAAGCCTCATATCAAACGGTGCTTATAAAACAAGCAAAATCATTTTTCTTTGCTTAAATTATAGACAATAATTCAGTGACAGAAAACATTAAAAGTTTAATTCACCAGGATGGTAAAACAATTTAAAATGTTCATGCATCTAATAACATACACTTGAAGAGGCAATAAAGGAATCTAAAATCACAAGAACAGATTTTAACATCTCTTAGTATCTGACAGATCTCATGTTCCAAATTCAGTAGAACTCTAAAATCTGAGCAACACAGTAAACTAAATCAAGGACATATCATAGCATTGCACTCAACAACTACAGAAATGCTTTTCAAAGAAGCAAAAAACATTTATATAAATAAACCATATGCTGAGCCATTAAGTAAATGCAAGTAACAATATATTTCAAGTGAAGAATCAGAGGGGCAACAGAAGATTAAAATAAAGAAGTATTGCCCCAAAATGTGGAAAAATCAAATTCTAGGACCTACAACTTAATGTGAATTCTCAGCATCACTATACAAATCTATCATTTAAAATTTGTGAGCCACATAAAACACAAAAAGAATGGAAAAACCATGCCTAAGTAATAGTATTTTCTTTTTTAACAAATTAGTAGAGCAGACAAGTAGAACATTCTGATTTCAGAAACATCTAATAAAGCTTCTCATGAGGCGTCAAGTAATAAGCTAAAATTATCATGAGTTTCTTGCACAAAAAATCTGACTTGCAGACAAGTGAGCCAAATGGAGAAATACAATCTGGGTGATGGCATAAGTGGATCAGTGGCGAGTTACACATCCATATTCACAGTGTGATGATTAATGGAACAATGTCACTATGGATTATTAGCCTCTGGTGGCAACATTACAAGGCTCTCTCTTTTATCCTCCTCCGTAGTTATGTAAACATCCTGAATATAAATAAATAAAGCACAGCTTATCTAGCTGAAGATAAAACTGAGTCCAACTGAATAGTTAATCTCAGATGGAGAATAAACATTTACAAGATTCTCAGAGAAAATTCTAGCTCCTCTTTGGGATTCTTACATTATGTGTTGTTCATATCACTATGCTAGAAACCATACTCTATTATATTAGTTCTTTATATATCATTCTCTCTCAGGATACATAGGGTTCTACAACATTTTGCATTTAAATAGGTATGAAGAATACTGCACCGTACAAAATGGAGAGACCTGTAGCTGACCGCAATGCCAAGATAAGCCAACATTATGAGCAGTCATTGAAAATCATGGTGCAATATTCTGCTTCTAAACAAGATGGAGTAACATATGGTTTACTCTCCCACCAGAAACACCAAAAAATGGACAAAATATATAAAACAACAGTTTTCAAGATAAGAAACGTCAGGCAACAAAGAATGGGTGATCCTAGAGAGATAGCACCCAAACAAGGTGAACCCTACCACTACCCAAGCTTATTGCCTTAAGTTTCCAGGCCTTGTCCTGGCTGGTGTGGCTCAATGATTTAAGTACCAGCCTGCAAGCTGAAAGGCCGCTGGTTCAATTCCCGGTCAGGGCACATGCCTGGGTTGCAGGCCAGGTCCTCAGTTGAGGGCCTGTGAGAGGCAACTGATTGTGTCTCTCAACCCCTTGCACATCAATGTTTCTCTCTCTTTTTACCTCCCTCCCCATCTTTCTAGAAATAAATAAATAAAATCTTTTTAAAAAAATTATAAATGTCAAGACCCTGCAGCAGGGAGGCAACTGACATAAAGCTCAGCATTCCCTCTTAGTTGAGGACAGGGAAGTGGGAGTATGAAGAGATCACACAGCTAGACTTAGCAGGATTGAGTATCCGACAGACACAAGCGACACAGGGACTGAAGTCAAGAGTCTGCAGAGGATTCCTGTAAGTATTGCCTACGTGCTGCTTAGTGCATATGTGAAAGAAAACCTACCCATGAATGGGAAAGAACCATAAGACAGGATTAGAGGTATGACTGGTACTCACAGCTGGCTGGGAACCTGCGTCTATTCCTGCCAGCCAGACAGGAAACCTCAAGATTCATAAGGCATTGGGCAGAGCACAGAGAAATATTTTGCCTCAGTAGAGGGAAATAATTAGCTATATAGTAAGCTGGGTCTGGTCTCACCTAACAACTCATAAACTATTAAAAGATTAAAAACTGTTTCCAAGTAACTTACCTTATTCCCAGAACAAAGCTGAAGAATGTATACAGAAATATAAAAATATCTAGCACTCAATTAGATAAATTAGATCTGGCATCCAAAGATTACCAAACAAGCACACAGACAGAAAACATGACCAATAATAAGGAAAGTAATCTAGCAACCAAAACTGACCCAGAAATGACTCACATGTTAGATTAGAACGTTAAAACAGTTATAACTGTGTTCCCTAGGTTCAAAAAATTAAGTAGCAACATGGAAGATATAAAAAGACCTGTTCCTGGCTGATGTGGCTCAGTGGATTGGCACTGTCTTGCAAACCCAAAGGTCATTGGTTCGATTCCCAGCCAGGGCACATAACCAGGTTGCAAGCCAGGCCTCCAGCCAGGTCCTTAGCTTGAGGCAGGTGAAAGGCAACCATACATTGATGCTTTTCTCCCTTTCTTCCTCTCTCCCTGCCCTTCTCTCTGGAAATAATAAATAATAAAAAAAAAATTTTAAAGATTAAAAAAAAAGAATAAATAAATAAAAAGATCCAAAGTGACCTTCTAGAAATGAAAACTATACTGTCTTGGCTAAAATATACATTGGATAGAATGCATGGAAGATTAGACATTAGGGAAGAAATAAATACTAAATTAAATTTGGAGACACATCAATGGAAACTATCCAAAGGTGTAAAGTAGGGCAGAAAAAAAGAATTTTAGATGATGTAAAGAGTAAAGAGCATCCGTGAGCTCTGGGTCAACTTCAAATGGCCTATGATACAGGTAAATGGGATACTCAAGGGAGAGGAGAGAGGTGACAAAAATATTTGAAGAAATAATGGACAAAATTTGTCCAGATTTGACTAACTTATATCCATAGAACCAAGAGTTCAAGAAATTCCAAGTGAAAGGAACATGAAGAAAACTACATCGAGACATGTTATAATTAAATTGCTGAAAATCAGTAATTATGATAAAATCTTACAGTTAGCTAGGGAGTAAAGAAAAATACATTTAAAGGTTCACACAAAACATAACTGTAGAGCTTTCATCAAAAACAATGTAAACAAACAGTGGAACAACATGACAATAAAAGCTGTCAACCTACAATTCTGTATCCATCAAAATACCCTTCAAAAATAAAGACAAAGTCAAGTCTTTTTAAGATATACAAAAGCTGAAATAATTCATCACCAACAAATCCACACCATTAGAATTGCTAACATAAGTCCTTCAGGAAGAAGTAAAAGGCTCTCAGGGAGAACTCAGATCTACACAAAGGAATGAAAAGCTACAGGGGTCAATATTGAAATTGTTTCTAATTATTTATATATTTAATGCATTGCTGACTGGCAATTTTATTCAAAAGCTAATGCAAGGGAAAACAGAGTTAACTTGTATAGCAAACTACATCCATCTGTTCATTAACAGATAACTGACCAAACCAAAATAAATAATAACAATGTATGCAGTATAGGATCTATAACTCATGTGAAGAGTAAAATGTATGATAACAATGGCATAGAGGTTGAGAGGAACAAAAAAGAAGCCTACTATTGAAGGCTGCTCACTACACATGAGTTGGTATACCACCACACAAAGACATACTATAAATGATAAAGAGATATCATATAAAACCTCAAGAAACCACTAACTAGCAAAACAGTCCAACACCTAATAAGCCAACAGAGGATATAAAACACAATTATAAAACATCACTTTAAATAATCTATACAGGGTGCGCACAATAAACGGGCAAAAACATTGCATCTCCTTATTTCACGTGCTCATTAATTTTGAAAAACTATGTTTCTAAGGCTATGATTTAACATCATTGTTTCAGATATAAAGTATTCAATTCTGAGAGCAACCATCATGTTGAAGGAATACGATGTTAGAACAACCATAATTTCTGCACTGTTTGCAGGACCAACTGCTAAGGAAACTGTGGACTTCAGTAACAGTTTACAACATGAAGGTGTATGATGCTGATCCTGATGTCACCACACAAACAAGGAAAACGCATAAGGTATGCAAGGATCACACAAGTCCAGATATTGTACATAGAATCCAGGAGATCATCAGTGAAGATCCAGGAAAGTCAATGCGCTCCATAGTAAGAGAACTGCAGATGCTTGATGCAACGGTTCACAAGATTATTGCCGAAGACATCAAATTCAGATTGTATGTTCTTAGAAGAGGCCAGTTAATGACACAGCAGACAAAGGAAAGGTGCTTTGAAAAAGCAAGGAAACTGCTAACAAAATGAAAAAATCCCAAAGGAAAAAACCCTCTGATTTTCTTCTCCAATGAAAAGAATTCTCAGCAGGACCAAATAATCAACAGAAGAAACAACAGGTGGCTCTGTGAGAATCTTAATGAAGTCCCAATTGTCATGAAAACGAAATTGCCTGCTACAGTGATGGTGTTAGGTATTGTCAGCAATGAAGGGGATATGATGACCCTGCATTTGTTTCCACAAGGCTTGAAGGTGACCGCTGACATTTACCTTGATTTTTAAAAAATGTTTTACATTTTAAATATAAATGTATTTATTATTATTTTTTAATTTTATTGATTATATTTAGAAAGAAGGGCAGGGAGGGAGGAAGAAAGGGAAACAGCAACCTGTGGTTGCCTTTCACCTGCCTCCAGCTGGGGACCTGGCTGGAGACCTGGCTTGCAACCTGGTTATGTGCCCTGGCTGGGGAATCGAACCAGTGACCTTTGGGTTCGCAAGCCAGCATCTATCCACTGAGCCACCAGCCAGGGCTACCTTGATGTTTTGAGAGAAGTAGTTGTGCCATGGATGAAGCAAGTCACAAATGGATGTAATTTTATCTTCCAACAAGATGGTGCACCAGCACATAATGATAAAAAGGTGCAAGAATGTCTCAGTGTCAATGTTCCTGAATTCAGGTCAAAGGAAATCTGGCCACCTTGTTCACCAGATACAAATCCTTTAGGCTATTATGTATGCAGCATTTGTGAGAGAGAAGTTAATAAACAACCTCATTCCAATAAAGAGGCTGTTAAACCTAAGATTGAAAATAAGATGATGTATGTCCATGGATAAAGAAAAGTGAATTAAAATGTACTCAAGATTCCGAAGTCAAATCAAGTCTATTATTGCAGCAAATGGAGAATTTTTTGAACAATTTTAAAAGTAATGACTATGTAAGAACCTAGTATAAAGGAACCACGGACATGGACAACAGGTAGGATTGACTTTGGGGGGAATGGGTGGGTGGGGAAGGGGATAGAGGGGAGCAAAAAGGGGATGGATGTAATACAACAACAATAAAATTTAAAAAGAAAAAAACGTAATGACTGTGTATTTACATATAAGAATAAATTCATTTCAAAATATAACACTTGTGGTATGTTGTTTATTAAAATTGTGCCAATTTATCATGCACACCCTGTAAATCCTAATTAAAGGTAGACTTTATATATATTATATATACAATATTTATATCTATAGTATTTATACACTTATATATATTATGTATATATAAAATCCACATATTCTTGCCTGTCTCCTCTAACAGGTTAACAGTTCCTTGAAGGAAATACTGTATTATTTTTCCCTGCATTGCCATAACTGTCACATAAAAGGTTCTCAATAAATCCAGAAAGTGGGAGGGAGGGAAGGAAGTCAGTCTATTGACTCCCAATTTTCCTCCTTCCTCTACAGTAAACCAGTATTATTTGTACATCCAACTACAGCCGCCTTAATAAGGTTTGACCATAAAAATCCAGATATGCTTCTAAATAAAACAGTTCTAATTAACCCAGTGTAAAATCAATGTACATTTTTTTCTGTATTTAATAATTTTCCCTCAATAAACAGTGATTTGTAAAGGAGCCAGAGATGGCACTTTCTGTCCGCACACCTGAGCCCCACAGATGCTAACATCGCAAGAAATCAAGCAGAAGTACTTGCTGGCCCAGGCAGCCCACACACGTGATCCCCAGGAACAAGCCAGCGGCTCCTCCCACAGCTACATCGGCACAGTAACAGGCTGCGCTGGAGAAGGACTTCATTACCTACTTTCCCCTTGCAACCTTTATTTTATGCTTCTGCTTTTATGCATTAAATTACAATGCTTAAGAGCATGGTATTATAACATCAATCCTTGAGGGTTTCACCTTGCTTAGTAAGGGCTTCTCGGAGAGCAGGAGTTATCATAGCTCTTCTTTCACCAGCTTCATTCTTCACTGTGTTCCTGAACAAACCGGCTTTCTCTTCCTGCTGCTCCTTTTCTCTCTGTATTAAAATATAAAGAATGAAAGCCAGAAATGGCAGTGTGCAATGAAAATAGCAGCACGGCAAGCATGAACATGGAGGATGAAAAGCTTCATCGAGAACCATGACCCACAATCCTGTTCTCTCTAAAGTGATCACATTTCCTGTCAGACAATGATCAAAAGACAAGCCAGTCTTCTTTTTCTTTCCCAAAGAAAAGTAACAACATACTCAAACACATACCCCTACAAAAGATAAACCAATAATCACGTATGTATATGTCAAGTATTTCAGCACATTGAGTACTAGCCGCTGCATAACTTCAGCAAGTTATTTCCCTGAACTTCAATTTTCTCACCTGAAAAATAGGGAACATATTCCTGCTCTAGAGAGAGCTTAAATAAAATAAAATCACCTGGCACAATGCCTCATACATAACAGAGTTCACTAATTATAGCTATTGCAGGTCATTCTGTCTGCAAACCCCAAATAAAAAACCAAAAAGAACTGTGGACGGCCCAAAACACCATCTGCTCAGGGACCAAGTCATTCATTCCACCACCTCCACCTTCTGCCCCAATAGCTGCTTTTAGAAGATCCCCTGAGGAAAATCTGTCTTCAGTGATAGAAAGAAATCTGAAGGATAAAACTTGTTTCCTTTTGACTTTGACCACTAGAAAATTCCACCGCTCACCTCTGATCACTGTATAAGGTCTTGCATCATACCTGTCTTGTAATTTCTGCAAATGGCTTCATATTGTAAGATGACCCGCATTCACCCTTTGCACTGATTTCTCCCTTTTTAAATCTTATTATATGCATATGTATATTTTAAATTATCTCAATGTCTTGTTGGAAGGTGGTAGAGGGCTAATGGATATTTTTGAAATATATAACACACAAAGCCTGTGCTATACTTAAAACACTCATCAGAGCTTACTAAAACCTACAGAAATTCAAAAATAACTCACTGTGGCAGCAGCCCTACCACCAAGCCCTAGACTACCCTCAGTGCCTGCCCATTTCCAAGGTCCCGCCCCCAGTGAACAGACTCACAGTAGCATCCCTTCCACCTAACAATGAAAGTGCGTCACAGGTGACATGGTACCTGAGATCTGCACCAAATTAATACAGAAGGGAGGATGGTTCATGTTTGAAGCTAGGCAATAGGTGATAGGATTCACTATACCATTCTGTCTACTCCTGTGAATGTTCAGTGTTCTCTATGCATAAAATGTAAAACAAATTAAATATTTTTTAAATAGAGAAAGGTAAACTGATGAAATTCAGAGTTAACCGTTATTCCAGCAGCTTGCTCTGAAATAGGAAATCAGTGAAAAAGCACTTTTGAGAGTAGAATGTACCAAATGAGAAACATAAACCCAGTTAGTTTGATCTTTCCTTAAGGTCAGCATTCTAAATCACTGAAGGTAATCAAAATACAAAGTTAATGAACAATCTCCCTCTATCAGTTGAGTTCTCAACTGCATGTTTTCAGATGGAACTGAAAAAATATACAAACAAACATCAATCATTTGATCCTATCCATAAAAGTAATCAGCTTGATGCTAGGCATTTTTAATAAATTAGAAGAATCCAGTTATTATTTTAAGATATTTTTTAAAAGAATCCTTTGGCTTTGTTTGAAGTCTATTTCAGACCTAAAATCAAAGACATGAGCTGAAAAGGAAGTCTCATGGTAGAGCAAAATGAAACCAACCTTGACCTTGACCGCATATAAATGTCTCTGAAGTAATTCCATAGCAAGTTACTCTAAGTCTCTATTAATGATGCAAGAAATGAAAGAAGGTGCCAGTATTTACTCTTAAAAACCACTGTCACCACAAAATATCACCAGCTGATTTGCTTTCCACAAAAGCCACATAAACCAAAAACTGAACCCAGCCCATGACACTGGCCTCTGACCACTGCACTCAGAGCTCTACAGGCACCCTCTTGTGGTTAAAAATAAATACATACATACATACGTAAATTACCCAAAAAATCCCAGAAACTTCTGACCTCTATGGAATGAAGATACTCTTAAAAGAATGACAATGGAACATAGTCCATGAGTGTAGCTACTCCAGAATCAATAGTTCCAACGCAAAGTTTATATAGAAAGAAGTCAGTGGCTATGACTAAGTCTTGAACATTCAGAACAAATAAGGGTTGTCATTCTTTGCCTCCATGGCAGTTTGGTCTTATCTTCCATATGCAACAGCAGCTTAATTTCTAAGAAATACAATGGTTCATAAAACTCCCAAAGGAAGTCAAAGTACCATTCAAATTCTAATTCTAAGCCCTGGCTGGTAGCACAGTGGGTAAGGCGCTGGTCTGCGAACCCAAAAGTCGCAGGTTCAATTCCCCAGCCAGGGCACATAACCAGGTTGCAAACCAGGTCTCCAGTCAGATCTGTGGCTGGATTCAGGTGAAAGGCAACCATACATTGATGTCTCTCTCTCTCTCTGCCTCTCTCCCTTCCCCTCTTTCTAGAAATAATGAAATAAAATCTTTTTTAAAAAAATTCTAATTCTAATCTATCTGCCAACATTGTTCACTGTTTGCCTAGAATATAACAATAAAACAAGTACTGAACCTATGCCTTGTTATTTTTATAGCTGTTCCATAGCCTAGGCAGAAATAAATGAAGATCCCAGAATCAGCTAACCTTTATTCCTCCCTCTTCTGTACACCAATTTAACAAGGTTTGAATTCCCAGCATATTGGTTCCCCACATTGGCAATGCCACTGCTTTTGCCCAAAGCCTTGGTTTCTTTGAAGGGACAACTGCAACAGCCAAACTAAATTGGTTTGCCTCTCTCTAACCTCTGCTTACACCCCCTCCCCAGCTCCCAAACCCACCACACTTGCCTTGAAAGAGAACACCTCCCACTGCAAGCTGCTGTTTCCCCACATGCAAAAACACCTGATCATAAGCTAACTTCCTAGGCACTTGAGAAAATGAATGTATGTAAGTGAAAAGTTCTTTATAAATGACATAGGCTATGTGAGTCTTATATAATAATGGGAGCAAAAAGTGTTACTAATTTTCTTTTTAAAAATAAAAAGACAGGCTCTGGCTGGTGGCAGAGTGAATAGGGTGCCAGCCTGCGAGCCCAAAGGTGGCTGGTTTGATTCCCAGCCAGGGCAACATAACCAGGTTGCAAGCCAGGTCTCCAGCCAGGTCTGTAGCTGGAGGCAGGTGAAAGGCAACCATACCTTGCTGTCTCTCTCTCCTTCTCTGCCTCTCTCCCTTCCCGCCTCTCTGAAAGAATAATAAATAAAATCTTTTTTAAAAATAAAAAAATTTTTCAAAGACATTATACAATAATATTACCTAAGTCATTTTCACACTGTCATCCCAGAAACCATAATACCACCCCAAAACTGCCTAGGATGAAATAAGGTACAAGTGATTTGTTAAAGATCTTAAGGTAAAATGCCATCTCATGGGACAATGCCACTTTGCAACAAGCTTTTCATTACCAAAGCACACATTTCTTCAGGGGGAGGGAGGGGAGAGTGTTTTCTGATTGTTTAAATCTGTTTACTTTATTGATCCTTGTTTACCATCAGATGATCTCCTTCCTTATCAACTCATGCAGAAGATGTTGGATGCATAATCTTCAGGTCATTTTTCTATTATCAGTCTGTCTAAGCCTGAAATCATGCTAGTACAGGGTGAGCATTCAGAGTAAATATTGGACAAATAAATAAATAAATGTTTCAAACCACTAGACAGCTACTTCCAGCTCTAGAAAACCAGATCTCACTTCTTTCAGTAACTCATTCTAGATCGAGAGACTGTCAACATTCATGTCTTCTGCAGGTATAATTAAAACTCCACCTGCTGCAACTTAACCTCACTTCTGGAGGTTCCTATTTCTCTAATAAAGGAATTCCCTATATATCACTCACTTGTTAGAGCTCAGTTGGTTTTTTGTTGTTGTTGTTGTTTATTTTTTTAAGATTTTATTTACTTATTTTTAGAGAGAGGGGAAGGGAGAGAGAAAAAGACAGGGAGAAACATCAATGTGTGGTTGCCTCTCCCATGCCCCTAGCTGGGGGCCTGGCCCACAACCCAGGCATGTACCCTGACTGGGAATCAAACCAGCAACCCTTTGGTTCACAGGCCCACACTCAATCCACTGAGCTACATCAGCCAGGGCCAGAGCTCAGTTTTTAAATGACCAATTTTCAACAGGATCCAAAGTGTTTTGTGTATACTAGGTTTTAAGGATGCTTTGTAAACTTTTTGAAGCAGTTTGGCCAGGTGTGTCAAGAGCTTTAGAATGGTTTCCTTCAGCCCAGTGATTCTATTTTGTATAACCTGACTTAAGGAATTCACTATTAAGGCTGCCTGCACAGGCCACAGACAAATAGGCTGATTTCCAGTGTCTTGAAGCTGAAAGGATATCACCTTTTGTTTCTGTATGAATTAAACACTGGGAGCCCTAAAAATAATTATGAAAGAAGAACTAGCTTCATGTTATTCCACTGCAGTACTCTGCAACTTTATAATAAAAACTGGACACACTGAAATCCTTCTGTAAATGGAAATGTTTCTCTGGTGAGTAATTACCAAACATTTACCATTTCTTTCCAATATTGATGATATTGGTATCTGTGTTTATCTGCTTAACCAGAACATGCTGTGGAGAGCAGTTAGCAATATTTACTTACTGCAGGAAAAAAAAAAAAAAATAGCAACCCTCTTTACATTTACAAATCATAACATGAGAGAAACAAAATAAACAAATTAAAATCCTCAGGCTCTTCCTAACTCTGCTCTCTACCCAAACTCTTCTAACTTCCCTTCTGGGAACCACTTTTCTCCTGGAAAGGCAAAAGGGCATGAAACAAAGAGATGGGGCCTGGGCTGGACCCCCACCAATTACCAGCCAGCCATCTAACTTTGAATAAATTGCTATACTTCTCTAAGCCTCTTTCTTACCCTGTGAAATGTTAAAGTGAAGATGATAAGAGTATGATATCAGGGCCATTGTGAGGATTGAATGTGCACTGATTTCTCCACGTACTCTGAACCCACACAAGGTACATCCTCTCTCCCCACATCCCCAGCCCACTCACCCTATTCAACAGTATGAACGTATTGTTTCCCATTGCCATTAAGATGAAGCTCACACCCCTTCCCTTGATGTAGTGTGAAAAGACCTCCAGAATTCTTACCTATCATTTCTCAGCCTCTGGGCTAAGATCGAATGCAGAATCCTGCCTGTGCCTTCTCTATTTCCTATCTCCACACATCCCACTCCCTCTCAACTACACATACAAAATTGTTTAGAGTTCCCCAAAACATTCTGTGCTCCCTAACACCATCCCTTCTGCATCTGTCTTCCTTATTTTCCAATGTTTCAAACTCTAGCTCTCTTGTTCTTGAACATCATTCCCACCCTTCAAATTCTGTTCAGCCTTAGAATTACTGTCTGAGACCTTGCTACCAAGGGAGAAAAGTAAACATCATGATGGTACACTAGTTGAATCAAACCTAGCCTATTTGAAGACACCTTTTGATACAATAACAGTTAATAGTTATCAAGCACATACTATGTGGCAGTCAAGAAAGTAAACACTTTAGATGGATGAGTTTATTTAATCTCAGGGACACCAAAACAGAAGATACCTATCAAGAAAGACTCCTGGGCCCTGGCTGGTGGCACAGTGGATAAGGCGTCAGTCAGCCTGCAAACCCAAAGGTTGCTGGTTCTATTCCCAGCCAGGGCACATAACCAGGTTGCAAGCTCAGTACCCAGCCAGGTCTGTAACTGGAAGAAGGTGAAAGGCAACCATACTTCAACGTCTCTCTCCCTCTCTGCCTCTATCCCTTCCCCTGTCTCTAAAAATAATAAATAAAATCTTTTTAAAAAAAATAAAGAAAGAAAGAAAGACTCCTGGTGGCTAACTGGTTCAAATTTAAAAGTAGAGCCTAGAAACAGTTTCTTAACAAGGGCCTCTAATGCAAGCCATGCTTCAGGGAGAAGCCTATGCTATGCTGCCTGCCTTGGGCACTCAATGGCCTGCCTGCACTGTGTTCCAGTAGCCTGAGCCAACCCTTATATAGAAGCTCCTGGAATCATATTTCAACCAATAAGACTGAGAATTTCCCTGTCCAATCAGGGTCACACAGCCATATTCCCATTGGCATCATCACCAACCAATGAGAGCAGGTCCATTTTGACCAATAAGGCCAGTGTTTTGCAGGCCAATCAAACTTTGAGGATTTGGAGTCCTCATTTGCATGAGAAGAAACCAATCAGGGACCACGGGCAGGGACTTCCCTCTACATAAATCAGCTTCCCTTCTGGTTCTGGGAGCACACTTTCCCTTTCCACCCAAGAGTAAAGATTGTGTTTCCTCACTGGAGCCTTAACACTGAGACATCTTACAGGACCAGAGAGGGGCAGGTTAAGGGCACAGCAGAGCAGACCAGAGTGGCACAGAGCAGATCAGGCAAAGCTGGCCAGAGCAAAGATATCTAGTTAGGAAGGGGCATCACCCAAAGGCTGCCTGACAGTTATGCTGTTCCACCACTGTACTCTTTCATAGGTGAGCTGTAACACCATTGAGCTGTTCTACAGCCTTACAGTATCACAGTTGAGATGTTTTCACTGAATCAAGTTTCCTTCTTCACCACCCCAAACTGGGGTTCCTATTGGTGCTGAATTGGTGCCAATGATCATCGGTTGACAATTTTCAGAACAACTTTAGAAGGCAGTTGCTGTTATTATCTCCCACTTTAGAGATGAGAAAACCGAAGCATGGAAAATGAAATAACTTGCCAACAGACACGCAAGCTGAGATAGTGTGACTCCATTAAAGTTACTATATTCAAATAGAGGTCATATAACAGAAGGGCTTTGGCCCAACTTTAGGGCCAATGCTCTTAAGTACTAGATCTTCCCCTACAGTAACAACTTAGGCAATTTAGTGCAATGCATAATGACGATTAAGCAGGAAGCAGCTCAGGAATATGTGTAAATGAACCACAAAGAAAATGCCAAAAAAGTATGGAAAAGAAGAGCCAAGCAGTAACAACATCCATCACTGAGTTTAGTATATTACACCCAAAGTAAAATGAAAACACAAGACATATTTGGAAACTCTACCATAACCAAACAATAATACAAAACAAAATCTGGTGTTTTATTTTCATGTCATACTGAATTTGGAAAAATGGTTTTTTTCCCAGATCAAATGGTTTTATGAGAGATTTTTTATTAGAAACCTGAAATATAAACTGACTTCTTAAAGTTAATGAAGTCCAAAATAATTTCATTTCAAACAATACTTCAGATGAATGTCCAAATTTTTCATTAGTGCTTTTCTCCAGTGCCCTCTAATGGACATAGGATAAAAAAGCAAAGAAAAAATGTACCCACATATTATTCCAAGCTCTTACTGTATACTTGAAATTTACTGAGACTAGATATTAAGTGTTCTCAAGACACACACATACACAAAAGGAACTATGTGAGGTGATGGATGTGTTAACTTGATTATAATCATTTCACAATGTATACATATACCAAAATCATATTATATATAACCTTATCAAAAATCACATTGTACAACCTAAATTTTCATTGATCAATCATACCTCAACAAAGTTGGAAAAAAATGATCCCAAATTCTTTATCCACTACAGATAAAGCTTTAAGTAATTTAATCCAGTGGAAAAATCTAGATATCTATCTAAATCAGTTATCTCATGTACTAAAATCTATCCTGTTTTAAGATAGTTTGACACTGAAAATTACTCAGGTTTTTAATTAAAGGGCATAAAAGTGTACATTTGATCTAGGTAGTATATCAACTTGGGGAAAATATAACCTAAGAAAATACTGATAAGTTTTTTTCTTTTATTTAATCTTTATTGTATTTTTTCTATTATCATTTAGTCCCCTTATACCTCCCTCCCTGGGCATCACCACACCACTGTCCATATCCATGTCCTTGAGACCTTTTTCTTTTTTGACCAATCACTCTACTCCTAACTACCCACATCCCCTGACTAGCTGTCATCTGCTCTCCATCCATGAGTCTGTCCTCATTTTCCTTGTTAGTTCAGTTTGTTCATTAGATTTCTCATGAGTGAAATCTTATGGTATTTGAGAAAACACTAATATACTTTTTAAAGTAAAAATGGTCTAGACCAGTGCTAAATATAACAGCAGAAAACCTGAAACAGATTAAATTATCAACTCTAGAAAAAAATGTATGAGCAAATTCAAAATATCTAAACAAACTTACTTCTCATTTCTGTCGGGCTTTTAGAGAAAATGCATTTTCATGCGTGTTCTCATCTGATTTACACAAACTCTGTCAGCTCAAATTCAAAATATCTAAACAAACTTACTTCTCATTTCTGTCGGGCTTTTAGAGAAAATGCATTTTCATGCGTGTTCTCATCTGATTTACACAAACTCTGTCAGCTCAGAGGGTACATCAGTCCGTGTTTCTCAGACAAGAGGGTTAAGGCTAAGGAAATTAATCTGGGCCATGAGGTCCACAAGCTACAAACTGGCTGGGTCAGGCCTGGAACCGACCTCCACATACTTGTCATTCTTAATAGCTCCTTTGCCATCTAAGATGTATCTAACATACAAAAGCTACTAAATATAACAGAAACACCACCACCAACACGTAGAAGTGTTAGGACACAAGTAACAAAATGCTACAATGGGAGAATAAATGGTCATTTTAAATTCAGAAAATAATTTTGGATATTATAGTTTAGAGTTTTATACTCATCAGAATATTTATTGGTTATGAGCTTCACAACAGAAGCCAAACAACTGAACATAAAAATGATGGTAAGACAGCGTGTATGGTAAAGAATTTGGTCTTGCACAAGAAGTCTGCCCTTTGTCCCTGTTCCTGGAAAGTAATCTCTAAACCCTTATAACTTCCTAAGTATAGGAGTATCTACGCTGGTATTCCTGGTGGGCACCTCAGAATGCACTTGACAGTTAATGCTACCGAGGCGACTCAGGTCAAAGTGGTGACAGAGGACTGGAGATTGAGTGCAACCATGGACAATCAACCAGTCAGTCCTGCCTACCCAGTGAAGCCCCAGTAAACACTGTGGATACTGAAGTTCAGGCGAGCTTCCTGGGGTGGCAGCACTCCATGTGGATTGTCACATACCCATGCTGGGACGGTAACAAGTACTGAAAACAAGTAAATGCTTCCCAGACTCGGCTCTCGGTCTCTTCCTTTGGTTAATTTTCTGTACCCTTTCCCGGAAGCAAACTGCAATCATGAAGATAACAGCTTTCAGTAAGTTCAGTGAATTTTTCTAGCAAATTATCAACCTAATTAGAAATCTCCCAATATTGGTGTCATAAGTGAAAGCAGTCGTGGGGACTGTACTGTCACACCCTGTAGTTTGTCTAACTCCTGGTGAACAAAAAGAGATGGCTGACAGGAGAAAAATAAACAAACAAACAAAAAATCCATTCAATCTTACTCAAAATTAAATGTAAATTAAACTCAGGTTATTATTTTTCAGGTTGGCAAGATTGAAAACATTGGTAACACCTTGGGGTTGGCAAGAGTATAGAGAAATGGACATTCTTATCTCTTCTACACTATAAGAAGAAAATAAAAATGTTTTCAACTTTTTACAGGGCAATTTTGAAATATTTATTGAACTACAAAATTCCCCTTGATCTAGAAATTTCAATTTTACAAATTTATTCTTGAGATAGATTTATACCAGCCACAAAATACATAAGAGCAAGCATGTTCATTATAGAAATTAGAAAATACCTAAATGTTAATCAAGAGTCAAATAAATTATGGTACATAATGATAGATTTCTACATAAACATTATAACAAATTAGGTAGATCTGTATGACAGAACTGTCATGTTAAATGAAAGATAAAAGCAGTCTGTAAACTAAAAGGATCTCAGCCAAAGGAATAAATAGAAAAAGAAAAACAAAGTTATACTATACAGGTGTATTTTTAAGTCAGTAAAGTAACCTGCAAGACTATTGCCAAACTGTAAACTGTGATTACCTATGAAAAGCAAACTGAAGAAAAATAGGGACAGAGGGCTGTATTCTTTGAATTTTTGAATAATATGTAAACAGGGTATTAAATAAAATTCCAAAGAAAAGGTCAGACCAAGTTATACGTTTTCAAAGAAAACATCTAAAAACCAGTTTAACAACTTAAAAAATGCCCCAGTCACATCAAGGGTATAAAAGGGTAGAAAGTATGGAGATAAAGAGGGAGGATTTTTAAAAATTTCTCTGGAGAATGTTGGTAAGGTATTTTGAGTTCCCCTCTCTGCCTCAAATGGAGAGAAGTTGTGGGGGTAGGTACCTAACTCTTACCTCCAGCCCCAGGGGAGAGGTGCCAAAAGGGCCCAGCAAAGAAGCGTCTGTTACCTCAGAGCTCAGTATGCAACACAGGACTGGTGAATGACTCCTGCCCAGGAATTAAGAGAGCAAAAGGACTAACTAGTTGCTTCAGCAAGTAAGCACTGCTGCTGGGTAGGAACCAGCCTCTTCTTCCTGAACAAAGAACTCAGGACTGGTCCTTTGGGTGCAGGATCGGGGTAGGAAAGATCTTAGATCCTGTCCAATGGGCAACTGGGGAGGAGACAGGTAACAGACATCAAAAAGGGGAGCCCAGAGATACAGGGCTCAGAGGCGTAAGCAACCAGGAGAAGCACATGTCTCAGAGTAAACTTGCTCATCACAAGGGTCAGGCTGGGAGACAGCCATGGACAACGTCTCCAAGGAAGCAATAGAAAGGCTACCTGGAAGAGTCGATTTTAAACATCTGATGAGAACAAAGAGCACAAAATCATCTTATGATAGCACCAAGTAATAAGTTTCCCATTTCTCTCTCTCCTGCCCACCCCCGATCCAATCCTGCTAAGGTGATCCAAAATGGAAACAAGCAGATAGGCCAGAAAGTAGACAATAGGGGAGAAGTTTCATTTATAAATTAAATTGGAAACTTTGATTTAGTTTATTTAGTAGTACATAGGACTACACATTCTACTGCCAAATTAAGACTTTGTGCTTTGAAGTGCCTATAGTACTTTATTTACAAAAATGATCAGAAAAGTCATGGAATCTGCCAGAGATTTCATCCCAAAACAGGGAATGTGTTCTCCTTCTTCCTGTGCAGGTTGGAAGGAACAGTAAAAGTTAAAATAAAGTAGCTTTTGTAACTTCCCAAAAGTAATCCCTGTTGCAACACAGGCTGAATCAGTACTCATTACCTTTAAGATTCTTCTGTGAGATTTTCAAACAAGGTTATGAAGACTATCTGAAAATATTATGACAAACATTTTTATAATAACATAACATTTAAATAAATATTCCATATATTAATAGTGATTTTTCTGGGGAAATAGAAATATTGGTAGGTTTTTACCCTTTCCCTCTTTTCTAAATTTTCATATAAGTATGTTTGCTTATAGTAAAAAAAATTAATTAGGCAAAATCAAATAAATGTTTAATTTATTCCCTTAAATTACCATTTGTCATGTGTGGGGCCACCCAGAGTAAAATTAGAGGGCCCCCACATTACATGCAAGGAATACATACTTAAGACCTTATATAATGCAAAACTAGTCATTCACCAACTAGTCCTATGAAAAAATAGAAGTTATTCTTAAATGCAATATCTTTAAACATTTATAATTCAGCTAATACTACTTTTTCATTTTGGTTTGAGAGCATGGGGAAAAGTAGTTCCCCTCATTCTTTTTATTTCAAACCCTAAGAAAAATTGAAATATACAGCAAAGACCCATATTCCAGCCCTGGCTGGAGGCACACAGATAAGGCACCAGCTTGCAAACCCAAAGGTCACTGGTTCGATTCCCAGCCAGGGCACATAACCAGGTTGCAAGCCACGTCTCCAGCCAAGTCCATAGCTAGAGGCAGGTGAAAGGCAACCATACATTGATGTTTCTCTCCCTCTCTGTCTCCCTCCCTTCCCCTCTCTCTAAAAATAATAAATAAAATCTTAAAAAACAAACAAACAAACCATATTCCTTCCACCTAAATTCACCACTTTTGATTGTTACCTATCTATCCATCTCTCAATGCCCACACATGCAAATATAATACACATGTGTGTGTAAATAAAATTTTACTGAGCCACTTGCCAAGTATATTGCAAACACTATGCTACTTTACCCTTAAAAATACTACATAATTCATCAAAAAAGGGCATGATCCGACAGAACTAACCATTAATTAAAATTAAGAAATAAATTAAATCCAGTATTATCTAATAAATATTCATTTCAAATATCCTCAAATGTCCAGATAATGGCATTTTCTCTTTGACTAAAGGTCAAAGTTTATATAATGTGTTTGGTTATGTTTCATTAATCTTTTTAAATATTAGAATAGTCCCACCCCACATTCTATTCTTGTTATTGTTTATAATATTGACTCTTTAAAGAGCCTGGACAACTAGTTGTCTCATTGACTGTCCCACATTTTTGGACTTGTCTGATTATTTCCCCAAAGTAAGGTTCCAGTTAAAACATTTCTCCCTGGCTAGTGGCAAACTGGATAAGGCGCCAGCCTGGGAACCCAAAGGTCGCTGGTTCAAATCCCCAGCCAAGGAATCAGGTTGCAAGCCAGGTCTCCAGCCAGGTGTGTAGCTGGAAGCAGGTGAAAGGCAACCATACATTGATGTCTCTCACCCTCTCTCTCTTCCCCTCTCTCTAAAAATAATAAATAAAATCTTTAAAAAAAAAAAATTTCTGACACAAAGCTACATAGATGATACTGCATGTATTTTGTTATACACATCATATCAGGAGGTGCATAAGGTCAAGTTTTAATACAAAAGATCATGTTAAATTTATTCTTTGGTAAAGGTATGAGTCACCTAATCACTCCCCTGGTAAAGGTACATTTTTCCCTTTGTAAATAGTAATAATCTGCGGGGTATTTTTCCACTTATTTATTTATTTTTGGCAAGTCTCGGTGGTTTTGTTTCAAGGATGCAATTCTGAGACTACGTGAATATCTCTGTTCCCCAAAGACATTTCACCCAATCCTTGTTTAAATCAATCATTATACTGGGGATTACAAACAAGAGATTTAATAATTCTATCATGCCTTGTATATACGTTATCTGTAAACTTTCTACGTAGACTATCTTCTGTGCTTTCCCTTGTTTGTATAGCACAAGGATTGATTTTTTTTAACTTAATGTAAGACAGTCCATTATGTTCATTATATAGTCATTATACCCATTTTTAATACTCAAGCTGGCCCAAATTTAGCCTGTGGCAGCTCTTCAAGTTGGTTCCTCTGTCCTTTTGCTTTATTTTTATCATTCTTTGAGGACCTACTTGTTCAACATGTTCCGGGCCCACCCATTACTCTCCCTTCCCCAAATTGAAATTAGCCATTTCTCCAAGGAGCCCTAGTTCCTATCCATGGGGAATGATATTTAGAAAATAAGATCTGAGTGCTTTGTTTCTAGGTCTATGGCATAATAAAGAATAACCTGGCCTTTGCCCCCTGTTCACAGCAAAGAGCTTCAGAAAGCCTTGGCATTTCTTAAGTGATATAAATCTTTGTCATGCTAATGAAGTGACTCAAGGTGGGACCCTAGACAGCTTCAGGATGGGGCTTGGTTGCTAGAAAGACCAACCACAAAATTCTGGGCCCACTAAACTCCAAGGAGAGAAGATAGGCTGGAGATTGTATTCAATCATTCCCAAGTGATGAAATCCCAATTAAAACGATTTGAATTCAGCACAGCTAGTGGTGAACACACTGATGTGGTTGAAGGACCCAGATTTCATGAGGCAAGGACACAGCTCTGGATCTCCTTCCTACCCCTCCACTTCCAGAACTTGCCATAACAGTTTTTTCCATTTGGCTGTTTCTAATTTGTACCCCTTATAATAAAAGTATAATCATAAGTATAGTGCTTTCAGTGAGTTTCTGAGTCATTCTAGCAAATTACAGAACCTCAGGGATCAAGAGAACCCCTAAATGTACAACCTGTTGATCAGAGGTGCAGGGGCCCCCCAAGACTTAGAGCATTCTGAAGTGGGGACATTCTTGTGCAGAACTATGCCCTAAACCTGTGGAGGCAGACACTAACTTCAGGTAGTCAGTGTTAGAATTGAACTAAACTGCAGGTCACTGGAATTGGACTGGTTGTTAGTTGGTGTCAGAACATGAGAGGTCCTTTCCATAAACACAGCTACAAAATAATCACTTACATACACGTAAATACTTACGTGATAAACTTGTAAATATAATGACAATAAAATATACTTTTTTTAACCTTAAGGTCCTATCAGCCTCCAAATCAAATCCAACCCCACCTGAAAATCACATGAATGTGATTAATGTAATATGGATATACCTTATTATTTTTCAAAGCTGCATAATATTGCATTTTGTAGCTATATTATGCTTTTCTCAACCCATACTGACAGTTGTTTGCTATATATGCTGTGAGGCATAACCTCGTACAGGTGTTGTTTTGTACTTGTAAAGACTTACTTCCAAGGCAAATTCATGTAACTGGACCTGCATGGGTAAATGCGCGTAAATTGGGTAAAGACTACCAAAGTGCCCTCATGTAGGTTATACCATTCTGGACTCCCCTTAGCAAGGTGTGAGAGCCTATTTCCCCAGAGACTCACCAATTGAATGTGCTACCCAATTTTTGAATTTTTGTCATTTTGAAAGGTAAGAAATGTATGTCCCTGCAGTTTTCATTGGAACACTTTTTTCTATTTAGTCTATTTGTAGAGTTTTTTCTAATTCTTACCAATTCATGTGCTTTGCCATTTTTTTCAACCAGATTCTAAGTATTTTTTTTATTACTCAATTTTTAAGAGTGCTTTGTGTAGTAGAAAATTTAACCCCTTCTCCATGGGGGCAAATATTTTTCCTCTTTTTATCACTGTCTTTTGATTTTCCTTGTAGCCATGTAAATCTTTATAAAATCATTGATAAATTCAATATTTTGTGTTTACATTTTTAATCCTATAGAAAACCTTTTTCCAAGTTCTAAAATAATGCATCTAAAATCTATTATTTATATATTTTTAAATATTTAATTCCCTGACCCAATTAGAGTGTATTCTGATGTATGTATGAAGTACAGAGCTAATTTTATCTTTTCACAATTAGCTATCAAGTTCTCAATATCATGTATCTTAAAAGTATACTTTCGCACTAAGGAAAAGAGATGCCACCTTTACCACACATGAAATTTTCATACACAGCTGGGTCTATTCCTAGAATTTTATTGTTACATTGGCCTGTCTGTTTCATCAGACACCAATACCAGTTTTAATTATAGATGCCTTGTAGTAGGTAGGATTCAATATCTGATAGAGCTAGTCTTTCTCACTACTACTTTTGTCACTAGGTTTTTCTCACTATCCTTGCATGTTTATTTTCCACACGAATCAACCAATCTATCATGATAAAAAACTTTATTAGGATTTTTAATGGATTGCATCAAATTTATGTTTTAACTTAAAAGAACACTATTACCACACAGAGTCCCCATATCTAAAAACAAGAAGATTTTTTTCACATAGGTTCAGGATATTTCTTTTTAAATGCATTTCCAGATGCATTGTATGTGGCTGTTATAAATGAGATCTTTTTTCCATGACAGTTTCTAACTGATTATAGTTTGGAAATACAGAAGTTTTTTGACTTGTTACTTGATTATATCCTGCTAAGTTACTAAATCTTTTCATTTGAGTTTGTGTTAATTTTTTTATTTTCTTGGACTTATAGTTGTACTTAGCTTATTTTTAAGACTTACACACTTGATAGATTTTTAGTTTAAAATATTCTTATTTCCCAAAACTTGTGCATAAATTAAGACTTTACCTTTTTTTTAGATAATTGTATATATTATGTTGTTTCAATTTTAGTTCATTGGAATGTGCACAAATCCTACTGCATTGTCCATTCTCACATTCAGTCACTGAGACAATGCCAACTCAGACTAACATCTCTTAGATTCTTAGGGTCTTGGCCCATGCTGATGTCACCATATACACACCAAGGTGCCATCATCCCTAAGCCCATCACTACTCAGTTCGTAAGACTGGGAAGCAACTTTACACAAGAGTTCTACTTGAAATCTTAACACTAATCAATCTTATGCTGTCATCCTCTTGTCTTCAGCTATACAATGAATTAAGTCCCTCCTGCCATCTAACCTTTCCTCAGCTCTCGTCCTAAAATATTTTGTCTATCCTACTACAAGCTCATTTTCACAGGGCCAAGGGAAGATATTCACAACGCTCATGTAAAAATAGCAAACTCTCAAGACAAGAGGAAATAAATAAAACTGTCTAACTATGAGCTCAGATGGACTATACACCAATATAGAATGCTAGATGTCAACCTGCTGCAGGATCCAAGTTTAATATTTCCCAAATTACAGTACCTTTTCTTTCTTCATATGATTCATAATTTTGCCAAGGTCCTCAACATCCACAACAGAAGGTAGACTCTGGTAGTTCTCGGTACCAGCTTCTTCCTCACTGGAACTCTCAAAGGGCTCCTCCTCCTAGAACATCAATGCTTTAGAAATACATTGTTCAAAGCAGGAAACCATCTAATACCCCTTCCCAAGTTCTAAGGTCACTGGATGGATATAAAATACTTTTGGTTAAAGGTCAGCAAAATATAACCCATAGGTCAACCCAGCCATCTTCAGGTCAAATCCAAAGGTGCCTATCATTTGCATATTATCTATGGCCCTTTCTTTTTTTTTTTTTTTTTTTTAATTTTTGGGGGTTTTGGGTTTTTGTTTTTTTTTTAAAGATTTTATTTATTATTTTTTAGAGAGGGGATGAGAGAGAGGCAGAGAGGGAGAGAGACATCAATGTATGGTTGCTTTTCATCAGCCTCCAGCTACAGACCCGGCTTGCAACCTGGTTGGTGCCCTGGCTGGGAATCGAACCAGCAACCTTTAGGTTCGCAGGCCAGCACCTATCCACTGAGCAACCAACCAGGGCCGGCCCTTTCTTGATACAATGGCAGAATTGATACTTGCAACAGAAACACATATCTCACAAAGCTGGAAGTACATGTATTTACAAGCTGGGCCTTTAAAGAAATAGTTTCCTCACCACTTTTCAGACAAAGAACCAACCAGACTTAGTGAAGAATTAACACAGGAATGAGGAAAACAAAGAAATCAAGCATGACTCTTAGATATTTTGGTATTTATGTTTACTAAGATGAGAAAGATTTGGCAAGAAACAGGCTGGGAGAGTGGAAATGAAGAGCTCCATTTTGCACTTGTGAAATATGAGATGCTTTCAACATCCACACAGATTTTAAAGAGGCAATTATATATATGAGAACACAACTAAGAGTAGACCTTAGCACTAGAAATATAAATCAAGGAATAATTGGTATGTAAAGCTATGAAACTATGTAAGATCATCCAGGAAGAAAGTATCAACAAAGATCAAAACCAAGCACCAAACCTTTCATGATTCCAACATGCAGAGGTTAGATAAAAGGAGATTCCAAGTATAAAAGAAAAAAAGCCTTAAGAATGATGTCATGAAAGTCAAGAGAGTGATTCAAAGAAGTCTGCAATGTCCAACACTATTCAGAGGTCAAGTAATATGAAGACAGAGAAATATCCATGAATCTTGACAATACAAAGTCCCTTGGATCTATAGAAGAGTAGCATCAGATGAATAGCCACAGCAATCTTGAGAAATAAGAAAAAGGTAGAAGAAATCACAATACCAGACTTCAAACAATACTACGAGGCTACTATCATCAAAACTGTTTGGTACTGGCATAAGAATTGACATATAGATTAATGGAACAGAATAGAGAGCCCAGAAATAAACCCAGGACTCTACAGTCAACTGACATTCAACAAAGCGGGAAGGAACATAAAAATGGAGTAAAAACAGTCTCTTTAGCAAGTGGTGTTGGAAGAACTGGACAGCAACATGCAAAAAGATAAAACTAGACCACCAACTTACACCATACACCAGAATAAACTCAAGACGGATAAAGGACTTAAACATAAGCAGTGCCACTATAAAGGTTCTGAAGAAAAATATAGGCAGTAAAATTTTAGATATCCTACGCAGAAATATGTTTACTGATACTTCAAGGGCAAAGGAAATAATAGAACAAATCAACAAATGGGACTATATCAAATTAAAAAGTTTCTGTTCAGCTAAAGAAAACACCAGCAAAATTCAAAGGGAACCAACTGTATGGGAAAACATAATTGTCAATGATACCTCAGACAAAGGTTTCATCTCCAAAATATATAAAGAACTAACGCGACTCAACACCAGGGAGACAGACAGCCCAATTAAAAAATGGGCAAAAGACCTGCACAGACAACTCACTTAGGAAGACATACAAAGGGCCCAGAGGCATATGAAAGAATGCTCAACATTACTAGCCATCAGAGAGATGCAAATTAAAACCACAATTAGATACCACCTCACACCTGTCAGAATGGCAATCATCAGCAAATCAACAAACAACAAGTGTTGGCAAGGATGCGGGGCAAAGGGAACCCTCATACACTGTTGGTGGGAATGCAGGCTGGTGCAGCCACTGTGGAAAACAGTATGGGGTTTCCTTAAAAAACTAAAAATGGAACTGCCTTTTGATCCAGCAATTCCGCTACCAGAACTATACCCGAAGAATCCTGAAACACCAATTCAGAAGAACCTACGTACCCCCTATGTTCATAGCAGCGTTATTTACAATAGCCAAATGCTGGAAACAGCCTAAGTGCCCATTATTAGATGATTGGATCAAAAAACTTTGCTACATTTACACAATGGAATAGTACACAGCAGAAAGAAAGAAGGAACTCCTAACCTTTGCAACAACATGGATGGAACTAGAAAGTATTATGCTTAGTGAAATAAGCCAGTCAGTGAAGGACAAATACCATATGATCTCACCCATTACAGGACAATAATGAACAAAACTAACAACAAGCAAAACAGAACCAGATACATGAATACAGTGAGTAGGCCTTCAGTGGGCAGGGGAAGGGGGTTGGGGGTAGGGGGTAGGAAGAGGCAAAGAAGCAGTTTAGACAAGAACCTAGTATGGAGGAACCATGGACATGGACAACATGTGGGATTGACTTTGTGGGGGAGTGGGTGGGTGGGGAAGAGGACAGAGGGGAGCAAAATTAGGGGATGAATGTAATACAACAACAATAAAATAAAATAAAATAAATAAAAATAAATCACAAATCTCAGGAGGGAAAAAAAAAAAAAAAGAGTAGCATCAGTGGATTAAAGAGCCAAAGTTCAGTGGATACAAACTAACTGGGACTTCTGCTCCTGGCTGTAGGATGAATTATATTAAACAACTCTCTTGTAGAAAATAACCAAAATTGAGAAATATTTTTAATGTATAATCTTAAATGTATCACTGATTTGGCAAAAAAGTAAGGACTCGGAAAGAACAGATATAAGCTAAAAAGAGAATCTTAAGAAGTGTGAGAAATGGAGCAAAGAATATCTGCTGAATGCTGGAGAACCTATTTTAACAGCTGGACAGGACAAGGGAAGAGCAAGTAAAGTATGGAGACAATACTAGGAGAACCTTACACGGAAGACAAGAGTCAAAGTCAGGACCTCAAAAGCCTGTATCCTTGGCATAAAGGTAAACTACAAACAAATATCCTATTCAAGAGACAAACGCAAGAAAGATAGGCAAAAGATTGGGGGAAAAGAACTGAGCGAAATATAGATGGTTAGAAGGGCTTTAACCAAAAATTTGAAGGTTTGTGGAAGTAGAGAATTATATAATAAAATTCAGAACCAAAATAAACTGGGGATCCCAAAAGCAACATTTCACTAAAAGCCAACAGATTAATGTGTAAGATTTCTGAAAGTTAAGGTACTCCACCTAAAATTCTATACTCAGCTGAAGCATTAAGGAACTGTAAAGGTGGAACAAAGACATATAGATATAACAAATATGAAAATTCACATCCAAAAAACACCCTTTCTTAGCGAATAACCAGAGAATGTCCTTCAAAAAACAAAAGTCAACCAAGAAATAAGAAGATATGAGGTACTAGAATCCAGAATCCAACCCAGGAAGCTAATAAAAGTAAAGCTGTGTATTACAGTGGATTGAAGACACAAACTTTAGCTGCACTAAGACTTGGAAGGCATCCATACTAATGTGTAACAGAAGATTCAGGAGAGCCACCAAGAAATCAATAAAAACTACAAAATATTTTAAAACAATTTTTAGTTCTGTTAGTTTTATAATAAAGTAGACATGAGTATAAAAAAATCAGACTTCCAGCCAAAATGGAGGTGTACGCTGTGTCTCCCTCCATATATAAGAAGGAATACAACTACCTCGAAACTGGAGATAATCAGAAGTTCCAGAAAACTGAGCTGTATGGAAGTTCAACAAACAAAAATATAAAGAAGAACTACTCATCCAGGCAGATAGAAGGAGTGGAGCCAGGGCTAAGAAGACATGGTTTGGATGTGTCAGTGGCAGCAGTGAAGGTGACTATGGCTGGCCAGTGGAATGTGCAGTCACACATTAAAAACAGTAGGGAGGGAAAGCTCTGGCTCATGGTTCAGTGGATAAGGCGTCAGCCTGAGAACCCAAAGATCACTGGTTCAATTCCCAGCCAGGACACATAACCAGGTTGCAAGTCAGGTCTCCAGCCGGATGCATAGCTGAAGGCAGGTGAAAGGTAACCATACATTGATGTTTCTCTCCCTCTCTGCCTCCCTCCCTTCCACTCTCTCTAAAAATAATAAAATCTTAAAAAAAAAGAAAAAAGAAAAAATGAAAGAAACAGACTTCAGAAACACATGACAACAGATACAGAATACAAAAATAGGGGTTTTTTTTGTTTTTTTTTTTTTAAGATTTTATTTCATTATTTTTAGAAAGAGGGGAAGGGAGAGAGGCAGCGAGGGAGAAAGACATCAATGTATGGTTGCATTACACCTGCCTCCAGCCACAGACCTGACCGGAGACCTGGTTTGCAACCTGGTTATGTGCCCTGGCTGGGGAATCAAACCTACGACCTTTGGGTTCGCAGGCCAACACCTTATCCACTGAGCTACCAGCCAGGGCACAAAAATAGTTTTAAAAAGTCACTAAACAAATTACAACCTACAGCAAATTATAAAAATAAACTCTGAAGAAGGGAAAGAATCTGATTTTCAGAGTTGACACATTATAAGATTTAAAATATTCAGTTTTCAAAAAATAATTATGAAGTATGCAAAGAAACAAAAGATGTGGCCTATTCACAGGAGAAATGAGCAGAAATTCTCCCTGAGGAAACACACACATTCAATTTACTAGATATTAAGTTGATAGTCTTGGATATGCTCAAAGAGTTTAAGAAAACCATGGACAAAGGCCTGAAGGTAAGCAGGAGAACAATGTCTCAACAAATAGGGAATGTCAACACAAATTAAAACTATAAAAAGGAAACACAAGTTCTTGAGCTGAAAAGTATAAAACCTGAACTGAAAATTTCACTAGAGGCCTTGGCTGGTGGCACAAAGGATAAGGCACCGACCTGTGAACCCAAAGGTCAATGGTTCGATTCCCAGCCAGAGCAACATAACCAGGTTGCATGCCAGGTCTCCAGCCAAGTCCATAGCTGGAGGCAGGTGAAAGGCAACCACACATTGATGTTTCTCTCCCTCTCTCCCTTCCCCTCTCTCTGAAAAATAATAAAATCTTCAAAAAAAAAAAAAAAAATTTCACTAGAGGGTTTTAATAGCAGATTGGAACAGGGAAAATAATTAGCAAACATGAAGACAGATTCATTGAAATTAGCCAGTCTGAAAAATAAACAGAGCCTAAAGGATGTATAGGATGCCATCAAACATACCAACAAATACAAAAGGAGTCTTAGAAGGAGATAAAAGAACAGAAATAATATTTGAAGAAATAACGACTAAACACTTCCCAAATTTGATAAAAATGTATGAATCAACACATTCAAGAACTTCAAGAAACTTGAAGCAAGATAAACTCAAGAGAACCAAACTGAGACACATTATCATCAAACTGTCAAGACAATCATAAAGAGAGAATCTTGAAAGTGGCAAGAGAGAAGCAATTCTTGACATATGGGGGGCCCTCAAAAAAATAAGGTTAATAGCCAATTTCTCATCAGGAACCTCAGAGGCCAGAAGGCATAGTTAAACCACTGGAAAAACAACAAAAACATGTAAACCAAGGATTCTATATCCAGCAAACCCATCCTTCAAAACTGAAAGAGAAATGGATAAACAAAAACTGAAGTTCACTTACAAAAGACTTGCATATCAGAACATCTGATAATGGGGGGAGGCAGAGGCAAGAAAGGGGAGCAGCTTAGACAAGAACCTAGTATAAAGGAACCATGGACATGGACAACAGGTGGGACTGACTTTGGGGGGAATGGGTGGGTGGGGAGGGGAACAGAGGGGAGCAAAAAGGGGATGGATGTCATACAACAACAATAAAATTAAAAAAAAAAAAAAGAACATCTGATAATGACTCAAAGCTATACAAAGAGAGAAGAGTGGTAAAGGTAGCTGTGTAGATAAATACAAAACCAGTATTACTGAATTTTTGGTTTGTAATGCCTCTTCTTACCTATATGACTGAAGAAGACAACTACAGAAAACAATTAACTATAAATCCATGTTAATGACCACATAATGTATAAAGTTGTAACTGGTAACAACAACATAGAGGAAAAGAGAGCTGAATTAAGAGCAGTTTTTTGTATACTAAGGTAATATTAATTCAAATAGTGTAATAATTCAAATAGAGGTTAATGGCAACCCCCAGGGTAACAGGAGTCCCCTGTATCTAGAGGTTCCACATCCATGGTTCAAAAATATTTGACTCAGACAAGGGTCTGATCTCCAAAATATACAAAGAACTAATGCGACTCAACACCAGGGAGACAGACAGCCCAATTAAAAAATGGGCAAAGGACCTGAACAGACAACTCACCGAGGAAGATATACAAAGGGCCCAGAGGCATATGAAAGAATGCTCAACATCGCTAGTCATCAGAGAGATGCAAATTAAAACCACAATAAGATACCACCTCACACCGGTCAGAATGGCAATCATCAGCAAATCAACAAACAACAAGTGTTGGCGAGGATGTGGGGCAAAGGGAACCCTCATACACTGTTGGTGGGAATGCAGGCTGGTGCAGCCACTGTGGAAAACAGTATGGGGTTTCCTTAAAAAACTAAAAATGGAACTGCCTTTTGATCCAGCCATTCCACTACTTGGACTATACCCAAAGA
>PVIW01007469.1:0-72518 GCA_004026585.1 Noctilio leporinus
ACTTTAATTCGAGAGTAGGGGAGGGTCTTGGGTATTTAGGTGGATTGAGGTATAGGGGGGATTAAGAATATGTGAGGAGTAACTTTTGCAAAGGATATGTTGGGGCTTCATAGTTCATATTGCTCTCGGTATAATTCAGGTGCTTGAGATTGGCAGCAATCCCTTTCCTGATGCTGCCTCTTTTTCTTGGTCAGGACTTTACAGTCTATAGTCTATATTCTAGCCGGTCTTGGTGAGTGGCAGGGCCTCTGATTGTCGCAGTAGGGCTGATTCTGAGTGTCTGCCCCCAGGTAGGCTGGGCCTGCAGCAGCCTGGCTGGGTGTTAGGGCTGCCGGTGTTCTGGAGCCCGCAGGGAGCCCCCTCCCACTCCTGGCGGAGGTTCCGGCCCAGTACGTGCCCCAGCACTTCTGCAGGGCAGCCGGCAATTTCGCTGGTCCCTGTGACGACTGGTCCCGCCCCCGCAGTTCCGGGAGGAGGCCGGGCCTGTCAGTCAACACTGTCCGGGGTCCGCCTACACTGTCCCGCCCTTCCGGGGCAGGCACCACGCCTCCAAGCCAATCAGCTCTCCTTGGAGTCCTTTACGTGGCCTCTGTGATGAGCCCCTCCCAGGCGTGGGCGGCGCGGCCTTTGTCTCTGGCAATGGCGGGTCTCCTGCCACTAGTTCCCGGCTCGCAGGCTCGCCGCCCGGAGTTTCCCGCGGAGCCTGGGGGCCGGTGCGGTTGCGCAGGGTTGGGCCTCCCCCCTCGCAGGGGCTTCTAGCTGCTGTCTCCCCGGTGGCCCAGCAGCTCCGTTTTTCGGCCCTCTCGCCGCCCCGCCGGTGCACTTCCTGCTCCCCCGCTACGGCTTCCCGCAGGACTCTTCTCCGCCTCTAGCCCCGCGCGCACACGGAGCCTCCTCTCCCTGTTGCCGGAGTGAGTTCCTCACACAGTCCCTCCCCTGCAAGAGTTCAATTCCGCGTTCCCTACGGCGTTTGTCCTCGCCGCCCGCACTTCTCTGTTGAGACTTCCAGTCACCAGCGAGCCCGGAGCTGGCCCCAGTCAAATGCGCCCCTCTGGGCAGAGCCGCCCCTGCCCAGAGCCGACCTCGGCCCGCAGGCCAGTCGGTCGGGAACGCCTCACCTACTGTCCTGCTGGCCTCCTCTGCCTCTGGGCTCTGTTCCCCTGTGTCCAGATGCAGTCTGTTCCAATCCCTAGGGTCCTGAAGCCGTCTCACGCTCCTTATCCTGTCCTCTAGCTGCTTTGGTACTAGAAAACACCATCAGCACTGCTCTCTACTCTGTCGCCATCTTGGAAAAAAAAACTGTTCTTCTTTCTCGATATTAATGTGGCTATCCGTGGGCATTTATGGCTCCATATAAATTTTAGAAGTATTTTTTCTATCTCTGTGAAGTATGTCATTGGTATTTTAATTGGGATTGCATTGAATCTATAGATTGCTTTAGGTAGTATGGACATTTTAATGATGTTCATTCTTCCCATCCATGAACATGGTATATGCTTCTATTTATTTGTGTCTTCCTTAATTTCTTTCTTCAATGTTCTGTAGTTTTCTGAGTACAGATCTTTTACCTCCTTGGTTAAGTTGATTCCTAAGTACTTTATTTTTCTTGTTATGTTGTTTCATTGTTGGTATACAAAAAATGCTTTTGATTTCTGAATGTTGATTTTATATCCAGCTATTTCACTATATTTGCTTATTAGGCAGAGCAAGTTTTTGGTGGAGCCTATCGGGTTTTTATGTACACTATCATATTATCTGCAAATAATGACAATTTGACTTCCTCCTTTCCAATTTGGATACTTTGATTCCTTTTCCTTCTCTGATAGCTATGAGTAGAACTTCCAAAACGATGATGAACAGAAGTGGAGAAAGTGGACAGCCTTGTCTTGTTTCTGATCTTAAGGGGAAAGCTTTTAGTTTTTGCCCATTGAGTATGATGTTGGCTTCAGGTTTCTCATATATGGCCTTTATTATGTTGAGGTATGCTCCCTCTATTCCTATTTTGCTGAGTGTTTTTTATCATACATGGTTGCTGTACTTTGTTAAATGCTTTTTCAGCATCTGTTGATATGATCATATGGTTTTTGTCTTTCCTTTTATTAATGTGGTGTATTACATTTATTGATTTGTGAATGTTGTACCATCCTTGCATCCCTGGGATGAAATTCACTTGATCATGGTGTATGATCTTTTTAATGTATTGCTGGATCTGGTTGGCCAATATTTTGTTGAGAATCTTAGCATCTATGCTCATCATAGGTATTGGCCTATAGTTTCCATTCTTAGTTGTGACTTGACCTGGTTTTGGGATTAGAATAAAAAGAGAACCAACTGTACGGGAAAACATAATTGCCAATGATACCTCAGACAAGGGTCTGATCTCCAAAATATATAAAGAACTAATGTGACTCAACACCAGGGAGACAGATAGCCCAATTAAAAAATGGGCAAAGGACCTGAACAGACAACTCACTGAGGAAGACATACAAAGGGCCCAGAGGCATATGAAAGAATGCTCAATATCACTAGCCATCAGAGAGGTGCAAATTAAAACCACAATAAGATGCTACCTCACACCTGTCAGAATGGCAATCATCAACAAATCAACACACAATAAGTGTTGGTGAGGATGTGGGCGCAAAAGGAACCCTTGTGCACTGTTGGTGGGAATGCAGACTGGTGCAACCACTGTGGAAAACAGTATGGAGTTTCCTTAAAAAACTAAAAATGAAACTGCCTTTTGATCCAGCAATTCCACTACTAGGACTATACCCAAAGAACCCTGAAACACCAATTCAGAAGAACCTATGTACCCCTATGTTCATAGCAACAGTATTTACAATAGCCAAGTACTGGAAACAGCCTAAGTGTCCATCAGTGGATGATTGGATCAAAAAACTTTGGTACATTTACACAATGGAATATTACATAGCAGAAAGAAAGAAGGAACTCGTGCCCTTTGCAACAACATGGATGGAACTGGAGAGTATTATACTTAGTGAAATAAGCCAGTCAGTGAAAGACAAAAAGCATATGATCTCACCCGTTACAGGACAATAATGAACAAAACAAACAAGTAAGCAGAACAGAATGAGATACATGAATACAATGAATAGATCTCCAGTGGGCAGAGGGGAAGGGGGAGGTGGAAGAGGAGAGGAGGAGGCAAAAAAGGGGAAGAGTTTAGTCAAGGAACTAGCATGGAAGAACCATGGACATGGACAACAAATGGGAGTGACTTTGAGGGGAGGGGGTGGGTGGGGAAGGGGGCAGAGGGGAGGAAAAAGGGGATGGATATAATAAAACAACTATAAAATTAAATTAAAATATTAAAAAAGAGGATACATTGACATAGCTTGAAAATGTAGTTTTTAGTACCTTCCTTTGTATTTCCCCTCCATTTTCATTTTTTTAGAAGCTTACGTATTTTTTAGATTTCACTTATATAGTTTTAGAGAGGGAGAGGGAGGAAGAAAGAGAGGGAGAGAAACATTAATGTGCAGTTGCCTGTCACGTACCCCAACTGGGGACCTGGCCCACAGCCCAGGCATGTGCCCTGACTAGGAATTGACCCTTTAGTTCGAATGCTAGCACTCAATCCAGTGAGCCACATCAGCCAGGGCTCCACTCCATATTAAAAAAGACTTAATTTGCTTCTTATGGTCACAGAAAAGCTTAGTGACAGAAATTACACTTAAAGCCTTGTACTGTTTAGAGAGCTCGGTCAGCATTAGATATTTTCTCTCAAAGACTTCTTTCTCCTATAAACTTTCAGGGGTAAGTCTCTGATTTAGTTTCTAAGATAATAAAGTTTCTGTTCAGTTGAAATGACAGTCCAATATATAGCAAAGTCAGATTCTTAAATATTTTCCTTCCATAAAAGTACTTAAATATTTTATAAAACAATTTTGGTGAAATACACATAAAATGACCATGTTAACCATATTTAGGTGTACATTTCAGTGGCATTAAGTACATTCACACTGTTTTGCTACCATCATCCAAATACAGAACTCTTTTGATCTTCTTTCCATTCATTTTTATTATTTTTCCTTTTTCTTCATTCATTTTTAAAATATATTTTATTCATTTTGCTATTACAGTTATTCCCCCCTTTGCCCCCCTCCACCCAATACCCCCCTTCCCTCTGGCAATGCCCCCCTTAGTTCATGTCCATGTGTCATGCATATAAGTTCTTTGGCTTCTCCATTTCCTTTATTCTTAACACCCTCCTGTCTATTCTGTAACCACCAATGTGTGCTTGTTTGTTTGGTTTTTTTTTTCCACATCTAGATAATTCACCATTTAATTACTGCCTTCTAATTGTCCACTTCCATTCATTTTTAATGGGGGATTAATTACTACAGAAATTGTTTTCTAACCATTCATTGAGAAATAATCTAGAGTCACCCTCCTAACTTGGTTTAGGTCAGACATAGAGTTCCTCTCACTAAGGATGTGTAACTTTGTAATCACTTCCTCAACTGGGGCCTCAACATTGTGGCTAATGACAAAAAAATAAGAACCTTATGAATGGAATGAAATATTATATAATGAAACATTATATGAAGCTTTCTTAAGAGAAATGCTCTAGTCTCCAGGATAACCCACTTCTTACAGATTAGAATGTAGTTGCCAGTTTGAAGTTAGAATCTCCTTCTTCCTCTCCACTCCCTCCTTTTGAAGCCCCTACCCCCACCTCAGAGCACACACCCAATACCTCAACCAAAAGGCTTAATCATTGGTCTGGAATTTTCAAACTTTTGCAGAATAACCTTTTAACAGTTGAAACCTTTAAAACAATTTCTAATGTCCTGTGAATCCCATACCCCCATACCTGCTCTATTCTGGGTACTTCCAAAAGAAGGAACGTTCCATTGTCCCATAAATATGCTCTGACCCAGACAGAAAATATTTTCTGTCATTGTCCTGTCCTGCCAACTTAACTGGATTGATGCTGCTACATAGCCCTTTCCCTTAGGTATGGACTCCAAGATTTTCACTACCATGTCAAACTCAATGAACAAATAACTTTTGAAAACCTAGTGGGCCTCAGAGTTTCAGTAAGTGACAGTTATCCTTACTTTAGAGATAGGAGAAAGTTTGTGGTCCTACAGAAGTGTGTGAAAGAAAGGCAGAGACAGATAGATAAATGTAAAAATCTAGTTGGTAGCTAGTTTTAGGAAACGTGGAACTTGAAACTGAAAAAACACAAATAATGTTAAGTGTATTTGAACAGTAAATACTCTTCATAACATTTCATACTATATTTTGGTTTGTGTTTGAGTTTAATGCAACTGGAAGAAAATTCTAGGTGAAATCACAGAAAATGTGTGTTATTATAGTTAAATGTAATTAACACTTTTATCCTGAAAGCTGTGGAGATGAGTCCTTTTTATTTAAAAGACTTCTCATGTCAGACTTCTCAAACAAAGAGAACAATTACTAAAATATCCATTTGCTTTCATTCCCATAACTCTCATGTAATTTGTCTGGCTCAAATTATACACAGTGAACTTCAGGCTAAGATTTAATTGTGTGTGTTACCCAGTAGTCTAGTTTCCACAGCCATATTCAGCAGGTAAACATCTCTGAAAAAGCAACAGCTTTCAGAGATGTTGGGAAGGAATCACTATTGGCTCACTATTGCTGACCAACAGTGATTGATAAAAGTATGATCCAGCAATTCCACTGCTAGTATTATACCCAAAGAACACTGAAACACCAATTTAGAAGAATCTATGCACCCCTATGTTCATAGCAGTGCTATTTATAATAACCAAGTGGTGGAAGCAGCCTAAGTGCCCATCAGCGGATGAATGGATTGACAACTTTGGTAGCCCTGGCAGGTGACACAGTGGATAAGGTGCTGGCCTGTGAACCCAAAGGTTGCTGGTTTGATTCCCAGCCAGGGCACATAACCAGGTTGCAAGCCAGGTCTCCAGCCAGGTCCTTAGCTGGAGGCAGGTGAAAGACAACCATACACTGATGTTTCTCTCCCTTTCTTTCTCCCTCCCTGCCCTTCTCTCTGAAAAATAATAAAAATAAAATCTTTAACAAAAGAAAAAGTTCAAACCATAAATAACAGTGTGCAAATATAATAACAAACCCAGATGGTGGATGAGCTCCCCCAGGGAAATGGCTGGGCAGAGGAAAATGAAAAGCCTGGGGATTGGACCCTGGGGGAGAAGGGAGGGTCTTACAAAGGATAGGAACTAGGTGCAGACTTGGGAGAATCAGTACATTCCAATGGGATAGATTTTTTTTTCCATGTTGATTATGATGGCTTTTTCTGGGTAGAATAGAACTATGCATGTTTGAAGAGAGCTTGGCTACCTGCATTTGGAAAAAGAAAGTAAATTATTTCACTAACTATTAGTACAACACAACACTGCCATCCTATTTAATAAAATGGGTCTCTTTTTAGATTATTTCTTTATTTAAGTCATTATTATGAACTATAGAAAGGAAACCACTAAAAAATTTTTATAGGCTTGTCATGAAGCATTGGGACTACAAGGCTGCTGAGGAATTCATATGGGTTAGACAAACCTGTTCCTAAACCAATGAAGAATTTAGATATTTATTTTCAAGATGATTAAAGAAAAATAGTTGGCAGCTTTCCTCAGTGGCCTGTGATACTCTTTAATAATACTCATTTCCCTTTGTTTAACTAAAATATAAAAATATGGAGAAATGAACCGCTCTTACATGCCAGTGCTACTTGCTTACTGTAAACTTGGCTGATCTTATATGACCAAAAATAAAGAATGATACAGGAGCCATAAACTGTCCACACCCAGTAATAGTCTCCTGTTATTAGGAATACTGGTCGATTGAAGATGTGTTTTCTCAAAGGGACTTAAGTCTTTTGGGCAGAGTTCCAGTGACATTGTGTTCTACCCAACATCAACAATCTCTGCTGTATCAAAGATATTCTCCTTTAATGATTAAAAGCCACTTTGTAAGGGTATTAAAGTGGCAGAGTATACCCACAAAATAAGCTTGACCTTTGTTCAAGACTTTATTTTTAAGAGCATCAGCCATGTGAAAGTATTTCTGGAGTTCCTACCTCACTAACTTAGGCTGTAAAGGCATTTCTTCTCAGTGTTTAGGATTGAGAAACTGTGGACACCTTGGTGAGAAAACTATGGCATTACATTAAGAGACAGATCTGGTTAGCAGGCAGTTCTCAGCTAACAGACATCTCCAGGCCCTCCCACTGCACTACTTCATACATGCAAAAAGTAGTCTTAATAGTTTCCTAGTTTAAAAGCAGGTCATGGAAGAAATGAGCATTCCAGGGGCTTGTGAGAAAGGAAGAGGAGATATGTAGGTGACTGTTTCCACACAGTGTATGTATTTCTTTATCAGATTTAGATTTTCTAAGGAATAAGAGCAGAGGAACCAGAAAATGCTATCAGTAATTAATAAAATCTCTTTATCAACTTGGTACCTCTCTCAATAGGTTAAAAATTAATGCCATGGTGAGTATAAATTCTTAGACTATTCCATGGCTCCCATTCCTGAAAAGATTGATAGGCTACACTCTTCTTTCCAGCTGAACTATTCAGTTCTCCTGCCACCTCTATTTAACAAAGTTCGGGTCATGGGGTCCTTAGGACCTTGCATGAAATCATATTGTGGTTGGCCTTATCCTGAGAAGAACTTCATTAGGAATGTGGGCCACATTCTTAAAAATTATGTTTATAATACTTTTCTTAATGCCCCCAGACTATTGAGCATATTTAATTTTTAAAAATACTTTTTCACTATGCATAATACTTTCTAGTTCCATCCATGTTGTTGCAAAGGGTAGGAGTTCCTTCTTTCTTTCTGTTGTGTAGTATTCCATTGTGTATATGTACCAAAATTTTTTGATCCAGTCATCCACAGCTGGGCACTTAGGCTGTTTCCAGAACTTGGCTATTATAAATAGTGCTGCTATGAACATAGCAATGCATAGGATCTTCTGAATTGGTGTTTCGGGGTTCTTCGGATATAGTCCTAGTAATGGAATTGCTGGATCAAAACACCCATTACAGGACAATAATGAACAAAACAAACAAATAAGCAAAGCAGAACCAAATACATGAATACAATGAATAAACCTTCAGTGGGCAGAGGGGAAGGGGGAGAGGGGAGGAGGAGGCAAAGAAGGAGAGCAGTTTAGTCAAGAAACTAGCATGGAAGAACCATGGACATGGACAACAAGTGGGATTGACTTTAGGGGGAGTTGGTGGTTGGGGAAGGGGACAGAGGGGAGTAAAAAGGGGATGGATGTAATATAACAACAATAAAATTAAATTAAAAAATAATTTTTCAAAGCAAAATCAGTTTTTCATGAGACTTTTAACTTGAATATAAACTCATAGAGAAAAAATGTAGATTTCCCCCCAATTTTAATTAAAGGATGAATTATAATAAGAACCAGCTTCCCCCAATTTTAATTAAGGGATGAATTATAATAAGAACCAGCTGTTGTGAAGTCTGCCTGTAAGCTATTACTTAACCTCATTCTTTCCCCTCTCAATAACTATTTTTTGTGTTCTGAGTAAAATGTCTCTGCCCATTTCTCTCAGAACATGTTTTGGCACTTTCCAAAGTTGATCCTGTTTGCTCAGTGTTTATCTTATAACTCAGAGCTTTTTTGTCTCCATTTTTACTCTTTAGAATTATAAAATATATGAGTGGAATGTTTATAAGTTTTACATATCACATTTCAAAGTTCTCTCTATTTTAAAAGTTGGGAAGCTTAAGATGCCTTTAAAACAAGCCTATCTCAACATTTCATCAATCATATGGGAGGGCAGAAAAGTTAATGTTTATGAGAAAATACTTTGGGAACAGGAAATTTCCATTCTTCTATTTTCTAGGTAATATCCTGGGTCTTTAACTTCCTCATTTATAAAATGTAAATATTAATAGGGCTTGCCTCTCAGGGTTGAGGTAAGCATTACATGAAATAATACATATAAAAAGAGCTTAGGCCAGTGCCAAGTATGGAGAAAAATATTAATAAATGTTAGTGATGATAGTGGTAGTGATAAAGATTTTGGAGTCCATATTAGAGCATTACAATATAATATTTTCAGATATGAAATAGGATAGTGTAATCTGCCAAGGTTATTTGAATTTGTTACTGTGGGAGAGAAAATTTCTTCTTTCACTTACTGGCTGCATATATTTTTATGCAATTGAAGTGTGTGTGCACACATGAATGCAAATAGTTGTGTCTTGTGTCCCTGCCTTAATGGTCAAGAGTTTTGCTTTCACCATTTTTCAAAAATTCATCACAGTTGTTAATGTTGTACGATAAACACAGTAGGCTTTCTGCAAATATCTAATTTTTTTGCTAAAAATAAAAATCTCATGCAAAACTATGTTAGTAGGTATTGCTACCTTAGGAAGATTCACAAGATGTTTTGTGTTTAAAGAAAAAGGAATTAAATTAGTAAATAAGGCCTTAAAAACTATTTAGACCTGTTGCTTTTGGCACAGTAGAGAATTCTATTACTTTGAGAATGGCTCTTCTTTTGCTTGGTTTTGAATTTTTAAAATGCTATCCTCGTTTAAGGTATTATCCTCTTTTTATGTTACAGGGGAAAACTTACCCATTTCGGGGTGCCTTCCCTCCAGTCTGGAACCCCATTGCATATTTGGATTATAACAATCTGTGGCGAACAATGGATAACATGGGAAAGGAGGTAAAGTGTGCACTCAGCTTGTACATGACCTGTTTCTGAAATAACAATAGCAAACTGTTTAATATCCTTCTACAGTGCAAGGAACATGGCTCCAGATAATAATGCATATTATTTCCAATGCACCCAACAACTCTGAAAAATTGGCAGTTTTCCCAGTTTACAAATAAGGAAAATGTGTGCCAAGGGGTTATGTAATTTCCCCAAGACCACTAAGCAAGGGAACCAGGATTCAAGCCCACATTTGTCTAATACTAATGTCTGTGTGATTTCTACTCTCTGCCACTGAGAACCTATGTGATGTATGTTTGCCAGATACCCTACTCATGTGATGCCACTTTAGTAGTAAAGGAGAGAAAGATTTGTTTCCTCAAGGATTTTTTACTTAGCCTCAGGCTCTCTAATATCATTCGAACTTAAATTGGGGACTAAAAATGAGTGTTAGATTTCCATAATAGTAATTATCATCATTATCAAAATCTATTAATTTATATATACATATTGCATATTAACTTATTACATATTTACACATGCATTTATATGTTGCCATTATTATTGTTAATAATTATTCTGGCAATAGAATTAAGACATAGAATCCAAAGAGCTATGCATTGAATTGTATGCCAATCACGCATTCCAACATGGACAGAGAAACTAGTTTTCAGAGGTTCTTCTTAGGGCATCTTGGCAGGGCAGTGGGAAGTAACCATCATATTGGATATGAGCCCTTCTTTCTCTGCAGATTCCAGCTGATGCACCATGGAATGCTCCACATGCAGAAGAATGGGACAGACTTACGATGAAGGAGCTAATTGATAAAATCTGCTGGACTCAGTAATCTCGGCTACTTAAAAATTACTTTCTATCTTCAATTCTGATTCTTTCTATCCTATCTTAAACTGCAGCATTTTTCTTTATAAGTTATAGGAAAAGAATTAAGAGAAAACCTAATGGTCTTTCTATCAGTAGCAACATTAAGGACATTTAGAGATTTCAGAGCATGTTTGAACATAAAATGAACCTAAAGTTTAAGAAGAAAAGTAGGTGAATGAAGTAGATTTTTTTTAAATGAAAGGGTTATATGATTTGCAATAAAACAAGTGATTATGTTTTCAGATTATATAGCAGTCAGCTATAGAAACAATTTGGAAGGAAAGATTTTACTGTAATTCCATATAGATCTAAAAATATGAAACTGGAGGGACACTAGTATATTTTAATAAAAAATATAAAACCATATAATGTTTTCAGTGAGAATCTGTGTTATTAACTAAGTTATTTGCACATTATCCGGTCACTATTTGGGGCTCCTATGTGAAAGCACTGTACCAAGCACTGAGGAATGGTAGTGAATTTGTTAAACAAGACCCCTACTTTCATGGAGTTTACATTCTTCTAGCAGGAGATTGTCATTATAGACAAAATTATATAATGCTAGAAGAGTGATTGTGACAGTGAACCTGAAGTGTCAGAGAATAAAGGAGATATTTTTGATGAAATAATCTTTAACCAGAAACCAAAAAGTTGATGCATCAACCAAAAATAAACCACAAAAGATGGGAGGAAACAAGGAAGGGTAGAAGATGTGGGGGCTTAGTATATTTCAGGAATGTTCCATAGTAGATAAAAAGACAGCAAAAATGGATAGTGTAAAAGACAGTATGTTTCCAGAATGAGTGACAATGGTAGGGGAAAATAAGACATGTGGATGGTATGTGCAGACAGTGTATTTTACGAATGAGTCACAGTGGATTTAGGAGGACATGAAAGCTGGGTGGTATGTTTAGATAGTATTGTTCAAGAATGAGACAGTAGCTGGGGGTAGATAGGAAGAGTGAATGGTGTGAAGGATGGCATATTCTAGGAATGAACCTCAGTGCATGGGGAGAAGACAGGAAAAATCACTGGTTCAGTGGGATGCCATATTTCAGGAGAAAGACATGAAGGGGGTGGATAGTTTGGAGGATTGGTATCTTCCAAAATTGAGCCACAGTGGATGAGTGGAGACAGAATTGATGGGTGGCATAAAGGAATGGTATCTTCCAGGAATGAGCCATAGGCAATGGGGGAAGGCAGGAAGACATGATGGTGTAAGGGGATGAGCCACAATAGATGGGAGTAGATGGCTAAGGATAATGTTGTGGGAGGATGATGTCTTCCAAGAATGAAGCACACATGGGGAGAGACAGTAAGGATGGATGGATCGGTTGAATGGCATCTTCCAGGAATGAGCCTCAGTTGATGGGGTGAGACAGAAAAGATAGATGGTGTATGCAGATGCTGTCTTCCAAGAACGAGCTAATAAATGGGTGAGGGCTAAGGGAAGACTGGATGGAGTGAGGGAAAAGTATCTTTCAGGAATGAGGGAATGGATCTTTTTGCAATAAACCACAGTGAATGGGATTGGGTAGACAGGAAGACTGCATGGTATGGAGACAGGATATCTTCCATGAATGAGTTACAGTGGATGGGGTGGGAGAGATTGGAAGACTGGATGGTATGGGGGATGTTATTGGTATCCTCCAGAAATAAGCCACAGAGGATGGAGAGAGAGGAAGGCTAGATGGTGTAGGAAATGGTATCTTTCAGGAGTGATCCACAGTAGATTGGGAGGTACAGAAAGACAGGTTATGTAAAGAAGTGGTATAACCTGGATTGTCCTACAGTGGCTGTTGGGGAAAATAGGAAGGATATATAATGTGGTGGAATGGCATCTTCCGGAAATAAACCACACTTTATAGGGGTATACAGGAAGACAGGATTCTGGGGCAGAGGATATCTTCCAGGAATAAGCCACAGTGGATGGGATGGGAAGGAAAGATGGTTGAGATGGGGAAGTGGGTATCTTCTAGGAATGAAATAGTAAACAGAGGTAGGGGAAATACAGGAAGACTGGATGTTATGTTGTGTGGGATGGTATCTTCCAGGAACAAGTCACAGTGGATGGAGATGGCAGGAGAGGTAGATGGTATGGGGGAGTAGGTATCTTCCAGGAATGATCCATAGTTGTAGGGGGAGATGTAGGATGTGGACTATGGGTTTAGATGGTATTTGTAGCAATGAGCCACAGTGGATGGGGTAAGAAAGGTATAATAGTGTGGGAGAATAAATACCTTTCTGTCATGAGCCAGTTGATATGGAGACAAGAAGAATGAATGGTGTGATTGGATAGTGTCCTCCAAGAATGAGCCACATTGAATGGGGAGTAGATGAGATGTGTCAGTGATATCTTCCAGGAATGAGCCATAGTGCATGAGGAAAGCAGGAAGGATGGATGATGTGGAAAGGTGCTTTCTTCTAAAAATAAGTCACAGTAAATTAGGGGGGAGACATAAAAATTGGATGGTGTTTGTAGATGGTATCTTCCGGGAATGAACCACATTAGTTGAGGTATGGTGGGGGAAATCTGGATGGCCTGAGAGGATGATATTTTATAAGAATGATGTACTGTGTATGTGTGCATACCTGAAGAATGAATAGTCTGGTGGGTAGTATATTCCAGGAATGAGCCACAGTGAATGGTGACCATTATGAAATGTGGCTGGTTTGGAGAAGTTATTTTTCTTTCTTTTTTTTTTTTTTTTTTTTTCCTTTTCACTGATAACTTTATTTTTATTTTTTATTTTTAAATTTAATTTTATTGTTGTTGTATTATAGCCATTCCCTTTTTACTCCCCTCTGCCCCCTTCCCCACCCACCCACTTACCCCAGAAGTCAATCCCACTTCTTGTCCATGTCCATGGTTCTTCCATGCCAGTTCCTTGACTAAACTGGTCCCTTTCTTTGCCTCTTCCTCTCCCCTTTCCCCTCCCTTCTGCCCACTGAAGGTCTACTCATTGTATTCATATATCTGGTTCTATATTGCTTGTTTGTTTTGTTTATTATTGTCCTGAAATAGGTGAGATCATATGGTATTTGTCTTTCACTGACTGGCTTATTTCACTAAGCATAATATTTCCTAGTTCTATCCATGTTGTTGCAAAGGGTAGAAGTTCCTTCTTTCTTTCTGCTGTGTAGTGTTCCATTGTGTAAATATACCAAAGATTTTTGATTCAATCATCCACTGCTGGGCACTTAGGCTGTTTCCAGCACTTGGCTATTGTAAACAGTGCTGCTATGAACATAGGGGTAAATAGGTTCTTATGAATTGATGTTTCAGGGTTCTTCAGGTATAATCTGAGTAGTGGAATTGCTGGATCAAAAAGAAGTTCCATTTTTAGTTTTTTAAGGAAACACCATATTGTTTTCCATAGTGGCTGCACCACCCTGTATTCCCACCAACAGTGCACCAGGGTTACCTTTGCCCCACATTCTCACCAACATTAATTGTGTGTTGATTTGTTGATGATTGCCATTCTGACAGGTGTGAGGTGGTGTCTTATTGTGGTTTTAATTTGCATCTCTCTGATGGCTAATAATGTTGAGCATTTTTTCATATGCCTTTGGGACCTTTGTATGTCTTCCTCAGAGAGTGGTCTGTTTAGGTCCTTTGCCCACTTTTAATTATGCTGTCTGTCTCCCTGGTGTTGTCACATGAGTTCTTTATATATTTTGAATATCAAGCCCTTGTCTGAGGTATCATGGGAAAATATGTTTTCCCATACAGTTGGTTCCCTTTGAATTTTGATGCTGTTTTCTTTAGCTGAACAAAAACCTTTCAGTTTGATATAGTCCCAATTGTTGATTTGTTCTTTGATTTCCTTTGCCCTTGGTGAAGTATCAGTAAACATATTTCTATATAGGATATCTAAAATTTTACTGCCTATATTTTTCTCCAGGACCTTTATGGTGGCACTGCTTTTGTTTAAGTCCTTTATCCATCTTGAGTTTATTCTGGTGTATGGTGTAAGTTGGTGGTCTAGTTTTATCTTTTTGCATGTTGCTGTCCAGTTCTCTCAACACTACTTGTTGAAGAGACTGTTTTTACTCCATTTTATGTTCCTTCCCCCTTTGTCAAATATTAATTGACCATAGAGTCCTGGGTTAATTTCTGGGCTCTCTGTTCCATTCCATTGATCTATATGTCTATTCTTATGCCAGTACCAGACTGTTATGATTACAGTAGCCTTGTAGTACTGTTTGATGTCCTGTATTGTGATTCCTCCTACCTTGTTCTTCTTTCTCAAGATTGATGTGGCTATTTGTGGGTGAATTTGGCTCCATATAAATTTTAGAAATATTTTTTTCTATCTCTGTGAAGTATGTCATTGGTATTTTAATTGGGATTGCATTGAATCTATAGATTGCTTTAGGTAGCAATGGACATGGACATGTTAATGATGTTCATTCTTCCCATCCATGAACATGGTATATGCTTTCATTTATTTGTAGCTTCCTTGATTTCTTTCTTCATTGTTCTGTAGTTTTCTGAGTACAGGTCTTTTACCTCCTTGGTTAAGTTGATCCCTAAGTACTTTATTTTTCTTGTTGTTATGTTAAATGGGATTTGTTTTCTAGCTTCTATCTCTGATGTTTCATTATTGGTATACAAAAATGCTTTTGATTTCTGAATATTGACTTTATATCTAGCTATTTTGCTAAATTTGCTTATTAGGTCAAGTAAGTTTTTGGTGGAGCCTATCAGAGTTTTTACGTACACTATCATATTATCTGCCAATAATGACAGTTTGACTTCCTTCTCTAATTTGGATACCTTTGATTCCTTTTTAGATAGCTATGGCTAGAACTTCCAAAATGATGTTGAACAGATGTGGAGAAAGTGGACAGCCTTATCTTGTGCCTGATTTTAAAGGGAAAGCTTTTAGTTTTTGCCCATTTAGTATGATCTTGGCTTCAGGTTTCTTGTATATGGACTTTATTATGCTGATGTATGCTCCCTCTTTTCCCATTTTTCTGAGTGTTTTTATCATAAATGGTTTCTGTACTTTATCAAATGCTTTTTCAGCATCTGTTGATATGACCATATGATTTTTGTCTTTCATTTTGTTGCTGTGGTGTATTTATTGATTTGTGAATGTTGTACCATCCTTGCATCCCTGGGATGAAACCTAATTGCTCATGGTGTATGATCTTTTTAATGTATTCCTGGATCTGGTTGGCCAATATTTTGTTGAGAATCTTAGCATCTATGTTCATCAGAGATATTGGCCTATAGTTTTCTTTCTTAGTTATATCTTGACCTGGTTTTGGGATTAGAATAACATTGGCCTCATAGAAAGTGTTTGGGAATTTTCCCTCTTCTTGGGTTTTTCCAAATAGGTTGAGGATAGGTTAGTTCTTCTCTAAATGTTTTGTAGAATTACCCTGTGTAGCCATCTGGTCCGGGGCTCTTGTGCTTTGGGAGATTTTGGATTACTTCTTCAATTTCACTAATTATTGGTCTGTTCAGGAGTCAGTTTTGGTAGGTTATACATTTCCAGAAATTTGTCCATTTCACCCAGGTTGTCATATTTCTTGTCTTATAGTTGTTTGTAGTAATTTTTCACAATCCTTTGTATTTCTGATGTATCAGTTGTGATTTCTCCTCTGTCATTTCTGATTCTGTTTATTTGGGTCCTCTCTTTCTTTTTCTTGATGAGTCTGATTAGAGGCTTGTCAATTTTGTTTAGTTTTTCAAAGAACCAACTCCTGGACTTGTTGATTCTTTGAATTGTAGTTTGAGTCTCCAAGTAATTTTGTTCTGCTCTTATCTTGATGATTGCCTTTCTTCTACTTGCTCTGGGGTATGTTTGTTGTTGCTCCTCTAGTCCTTGCAGCTTTATGGTTAGGTTGTTTGTATAAGCTTCTTCTATCCTTTTTAGGTAGGCCTGTCATTGCTATGAATTTCCCTCTGAGGACTGCCTTTGCCATGTCCCATTGGTTTTGGGCAGTTGTGTGTTCATTGTCATTTGTTTCCAGAACCTTTTTTATTTCATCTTTGATCTCATCGTGTACCCATTCCTTACTTAAAAGCATGTTATTCAGTCTCCATGAGTTAGTATTTTTGTTTTTTTCCCTTGAGGTTTGTTTCTAGTTTCAAGCCATTGTGATCTGCGAAGATGCTTGGTATGATTTCACTTTTCCTGTATTTGTGGAGGCTTGTCTTGTAACCTGCCATGTGGTCTATCTTTGAGAAGGTTCCATGTGCATTTGAAATGAATGTGTATTTTGCTTGTTTGGGGTGAAAGGTTCTGTATATATCAATTAAGTCCATTTCTTCTAGAGTGTTGTTCAGTACCACAATATCCTTGGTATTTTTCTGTTTGGAAGCTCTGTCCATTGTTGATAATGGGGTATTAAAATCCCCTACTATTAGTGTGTTGCTGTCTATATCCTTCTTTAAATCCTCCAAGGTTTTCCTTATATGTTTGGGAACTCCTATGTTGTGTGCATATATGTTTACCATAGTTATATCTTCTTGATGGATTGTTCCCTTAAGTATTATGAAATGTCCTTCTTTGTCTATTTTTATGGCCTTCACCACAAAATCTATTTTGTCTGAAATAAGTATTGCTACTCCAGCAATTTTTTCATGTCCATTTGCTTGATATGTGTTTTTTCATCCCTTCACTTTCAATCTGTTTTGATCTTTTGTTCTGAGGTATGTCTCTTGAGGACAGCATATATGTGGGTCATGTTTTCTGGAGAAGTTATTTTCAAGGTAGAGAAAATAGCAAACAGCTTTTACAAAGGCCCTGAGATTAGAAGATGGGTATGTTTTAGCAAAGCATGAACAGTATTCCTAGACCATAAAGAAGCCATGAAAAAGTAATGTAACAATAGATTGGAGAACTGGTTGATATGCTGATGGTACCAGATTAATTTACCATATTTCAGACTTTTGTTTTTTTCCATGAAGTCCATTGAAGGGTTTTAGGTGGAGTGGAATTTTTTGTTTTGTTTTGAGCTGTTAAAAGGCTCCATGACTATAATTTGGAGAAGCATCCAGAGGAACTATAAGATGACTAGGTAGGGATAGCCATGAGCATGCACCACTGTTACCCAGGTGATGTTCAGTGGTACTCTGGCAGGGTGGGGGCAATGGATGTGGAGAATAGAGGACAGTTATTCAAATATGTGAGAACAGATATCCTTAATTATCCCTGAGAAGCATATTGATCCTTTAGACTGCAGTGGGATTAGCATATTTGAAGCTAACACATAATTTCCTAAAAAGCAAGGGAAAAGTTTATTTTTACAAAGTGTTAAAATATGCATTCCTTCAGAAATTGAGTTCATGAATTTTTTTCAAATGCTATAGAAATATTTTCTAACCATACTAAATTCTGTTTTAAAAGCATGATGTCCATCCTGTGAAGCATATATGTATTTACCTCTGATATCCACTCTTATTCTGTGACCAGGACTGCTAAGCAGTTTGCATCTCTCTTTGTGAACATCAATGTGACCTCTGAGCCTCATGAGGTATCTGCCCTGTGGTTCTTGTGGTATGTGAAGCAGTGTGGTGGCACCACTCGGATATTTTCGGTTACCAATGGGGGCCAGGTATGGAGTCTTCATTTGCAAATATAACTTTGAGATTTTAATCCTCCCACCCTCAGATCAGTTTCTTAATCATTGCTTCTGCAGTTTGAAATAAGAGTAATTAGCAGCTTGACATGATCTCAAAATTTTTTTCTGAAGACAGAATTTCTTCTTTCCATTTCTCTTTCCTAAAAATAAGTTCACAGCTAAAGAATGTTTCATTTTGAATTATATAGGTTTTGGGAATTCAGCTCTTTCCTTTTGGGCATTGGTAAAATTAGACCATTTATGTAAGGGGGAGCTAAATTACTGAAATAACTAATTTCCAAAAATTTCTAATACACTTGCCCATACAACCCCCATCCATGGTTCCTTCTCAGCAGTTTCAGTTATCTGCTCAATTGCAGTCTGAAAATATATGGAAAATTCCAGAAATAACCAATTCATAAGTTTAAATTATGCAGTGTTCTGAGAAGTGAGATGAAACCTTATGCTCTCCCACTCTGTCCCACCTGGGACATGAATTATCTCTTTGACTAGTGTCTCCATGCTATAGATATTCCTTGCTTGTTGATCACTTAGTAACCATCTTAACTGTCATGGTTTCACAATGCTTATGTTCATGTAACCCTTATTTTACTTAGTAATGACCCCAAAGTGCAACAGTAGTGATGCTGGCATTTCAGATATGCAAAAGAGAAGCTGTAAAGTATATGTATGTACAGGGAAAATATAGTGTATATAAGGTTTGGTTTTCTCTGAAGTTTCATGTATAAGATTTTTTTGTCCCATTCTGTGTCTCAGTTATTCTTTAATGTTAGATTAAAAAATAGAAGTGACTATTCTCCCTTCAATTTTCATAGTGGTGTGTGGCCACTCTTTCGTTAGTAAGCTCTGTATTTTGAATTCTAAATTTTTGCTGCCAGTTAGAATTTGGCTCCATACCACTTCTATTATAGACTCATTTAGCTTACTAAACGGACATACAGCAAAACAGTGGTGAGGCCAGAATCCTCAATGAGACGAGGTTTAATTAGGAGTAATTTACTCCTGACTTTGCTGTGTTCCATAGTGCAAGGTGTAGAGTTCTTCTCTGCTAAGTCAATTATATTTCTCCTTAGGAGATATCCAGAAGTCCCCAACTTGTTCTTGTGGCCTTAAAAGTTATTGTCTATTTGACCCTTAGCTTTAGCAAATGCAGGACAGTTGCATTTTTTGGGTGTCTTTACTTATAGGCAGAAATAACACATTACTCCTTTAAACTTGTATTTTACTTTCCAGTATATCTTGACTCTTTCAGAGGAGCCAATATACTTCTAGAATAATTCTACATGAACTTTTGGAAAGTATAGTTCATATTATGACTCTCAAACAATTATCACAATGTCTTTATAAAGCACTTATATTTATTCTTTAATAATTTAATTCAACTCATACTAGACATGGAGGGGTAGGCAGTGAACAAGATGAAATAGTCCATGGTCTTTCCATTTTCACTATACTAAAATTTAAAGTAAGTCTTGGTAAACAAGTAAAGTTATAAATTAAATAGTCCCAGTTTCTTGAGGAAAGACAGATTATGAATTTAGATCTGAACTTCTATGGGTATATTTTTATAAGGAACTTTGGTGGTGTCATTGGAACAATAGCCAGTTATGGAAAGCATAAAAATCACTGTGTAGCTGCTCATGTAAGGTTGGCTAGAGGAGCATGATTGAGGTACCTAATGGTCAAATGTTGGGCTGTGCCTCAGTCTGCCTACATAGATTTCTAATTATTCAAACAATCTTCTACAACAGGCTAAATATCTTCCCCTGGTTCTTACAAAATGTATTGTATTAAGGACTTACCTTCTTAGAGTAAGCTGGAACCATTTCCATGGTGAGTATAGCTGATCACAGTGGAGAAGAACACTCATGGTCTTCTAGGGATGCTCAAGGGAACTACTTAGTAATGTCTGAAGGAACAGGTGCTTAGGTTTAAGACATTTTTGAAAAAAAGTTACTCAATATCTGAGATTTAGATTCTTAGAACATCATTGGGTAATGATCGGATGATTTATGAGAGCACTCTGTACTTGTCTCTTAGAGAACATTTTAATCTGCCTAGACAATCCTTGGCTGGGGCTTTGAGAAACCAAGGGGAGTTATAAACTGCATCCCATTTCAATAAAACTTAAAAAATAGTAATAATAATTTAAAAAAAGAAACCATATCCCTTGGGAGAAGCACAGAACCCACCCTTTCCCAGGATTCCATCCATGCACTGCACTCTTGGGCATTTGAAGCCCAGAGACTTGCTGATATTTGCATTCAGTGAAGGGACCATTGGTATAGGGGAACATTTCTTTTGATTCTGTGACTTTATAAACTAGTAACTGCTTTTCTTTGCCAGAAACTGCAGAGTTCAATAATTGAGGTCTTTTGGTATATTTTTCCTGTGACATAATGAGTTCTTCCAACGGTTAAATGTACTAGAGTGGAGGTTTGGCCTCTGACTTTCTGGAGGTTTTCTAATCAGTGGCAAATACGATAGTCCTTCCTTCGGCTTTTATTAAATTTCCTGCCTGCCTTCTCCTATAGGAACGGAAGTTTGTAGGTGGATCTAGTCAAGTGAGTGAACAGATAATGAGCCTCCTCGGGGATAGAGTGAAGCTGAGACATCCTGTTACCAGTGTTGACCAGTCAGGTGACAGCATCATCATACAGACGTTGAATCATGAAGTTTATGAGGTAATTTAGTTTAGTCAAAAGGATCATACATTAAATAGGGCTTGTGTCTTCTGTAGCTTCTAGCCAAATATAATCCAAGCAGCAGCATAATTAATATGGCATGTTTTAATTCGGTCTTCCAAATGACCAGCCTTGTTGTTTTTTGCCTTACACTAGGCCCATTTTGCATGCTTTTACTGTTCAGTGTCATTCAAAGTGATAATATCATATTTCACTCCAACTCACATTTGAGGTGGTATTTTGTATTTGTGTCTTTTAGTGCAAATATGTAATTAGTGCCATTCCTCCGATTCTGACGGCCAAGATTCACTTTACTCCAGAGCTGCCAGCTGAGAGAAACCAATTAGTTCAACGTCTTCCAATGGGAGCTATCATTAAGTGTATGATGTATTACAAGGAAGCCTTTTGGAAGAAGAAGGGTAGGCTGCATTAATTCATGTTTAAATAAAGTGAAGAAGTGTACTTTTTAGGAACAGTATATTAGATACTGAACAGAAAATAAGGTAAGTGCTTACAAATTAGTAGAGAAAGGTGCAGAAATCTCAGTCTGTTCACTTCCTTGTAGCCCCTTATAACACAAAATGACCCTAAGAACACTTGCTAAAAGGGAAGAAAGAGATCCCACTAGTTGCAGGGCCACTGTTACCCTGGCTCCTGGCATATAAACTCCCACTTGCTTTTCATGAGCAGAGCCAGACAAAGGGGCATCATGGAAAGAGCACTGTTTTGAAGTCATTTTTCCTGGGCTTCACTTTCTTACTAGCTGTGTGGCCCGTGATGTGACACTTCACCTCTCTCAGCATCATTTTCTACCTATTGTCAGGTTATTGTGAGGATTAAAAGAGGTAAGGTCTGGGCAGATAGAGTAGTTCTTGGTGATAAGCCTTCTGCTCATACAAGATAATTTCCTGCCACTATTTCTGTGACTTCATAGGGGTGATTCCCTCTAATACAGCCCTCTCTTTCCATGTACATATTCCAGGGCTCCAAGTCATCATACAATCTTAGTGATATATTTGTCATACATGGCCTTTATGTAAAGGTCATCAAGATGGGTAATTTTCAATGTGTCTGGTTGAATAGATATCTTATATAGTCAAGTGTGTATATTTGATAGGAAATAGCTTCTAGGGAGTTGGGGCAAAGACCAACAGTTTAAGCTTTGCCTTTCTCTTAGAAAACTTATATATAAATAATTGCCCAGTACAATTTGTGAAAATTAGTACCTTTTGAAAATTAGAAAGGAATTTGTATTTTATATATAAATTTCCCCCCTAAACCTCTGATGAGGTTAGTCTCAATATCCTATTGATTTTCTTCTGGTTAAGACTACTGTGGTTGTATGATCATCCAAGATGAGGAGGCTCCAATTTCAATAACCCTGGATGACAGCAAGCCAGATGGATCACTGCCCGCTATCATGGGGTAAGTTAAAACTAGGTAGTCTACATTTTCCAAATGGTATTGGTATATTGGTGTTGACACTGTCAGGTGATATTATTTTGAAATCAAGTTCCAACAATGACAAAAAACCCTACAGAAATATATCTCCATGTATTAAAATATTAATATTTTGTACATAGCACAAGAACACTGGGAAGCTTTGTTACAATTGACAAGATTTGTGTTCCCATATATTTCTTTCCTCCATAAAACTTAGTATTGAAGACAGCAAAAGAAGCAACATTAACTAGGTAGTATAGTAAACAACCCTGCCAGAGGCAGAATGTCCACAACCATTCTGGAATGAGAACTCTTTTATCCTGTAAATCTTCCAAAGCTAGGGTTTCTGGGATTAATCCTTTTCTCCATTCCAAACATTGCTACATAGCAAATGTTAATATGTTCATTGTTTCCCTGGGATATAAGTTGCATGACTAGAAGGTGCAGTTTGAAGCAGAGCCAGCCCTCAAGTAGATGGCACATGTTCTAGCAGATCACTCCATAACTGTCCTTCACCAGAGACAGTGCATGGAGAAGTTCTGTGTCTTCCCTTCTCCTCCCAATCCCACATACAGATGCTCTACCCTTTGGGGACTAGGCATCCACAGAGAGAAGAGGGGCTCCCACAGATTGCTAAGGAATGCCACAGTCTCCCAGTTGCCATGTATTTTAACACTACTCAAAGCTATACAAACAAAAGAGCTATTTGATCTACCACATGGCAATAAAAGAGAACAGATTATATAGCAATCAAGTGACTTTTAGGGACCTATGGTTTCCCCCTTTGGCCCTGGAAGAGTTGAGCTCATGTGTACTGCATCATTGAAGGGAAACTACAAAAACAAGAGGAGCAGACCAATGACCCAAGGGACTTAGAAAACAGGCTGTGCTGCCAGATTGTCGACAAACCATTTTATAACCACTTCTCTGGCTGTGAAATATAAGAAACAAACAGCCTCCCTCAAAAGGACAGGAGCTCACAACATAATGAGCACAGTGACAATACATGCTCTTTATCTCTAACCACTCTGGACAAGAAAGGATACAGATTGTGCAGTTTGGCATTACCTTCTACATGTCGAAGGAAAGCAGGAGGTTGAGGTAGAAATTTTAGGAGACTCAGTCACGATAAGTCCACCTGTGGATGGGAGGACCATTGATATTCTTTTACCCTTGGAATTAGATATTGTAGCATCTGCCCTTCCAGGCTTTCTTCAGCTTTATTAACAAAGAATGCATGGCAGAAGCTGTCCAGATGGTAATGGGGTTATTTAGGCAGCTTCTAAAAAGATTTATATGGACAATTGCCTTCACCCTGTTCTTGCCTTGAAACTATGTTGCCTCCATCCTGCTGTTTGTTCTGGGTGGGGAAAGCTTTGAAGATAGGAATATTAATTGCCCATTACCGTTTGTGATAATTAGTGCCCTTTGGAAATTAGAAAAGAACTTGTACTTTAGATCTGTGAAATGTTTCCAACCCAAAGCTATCATGTTTGATTTCCTGAATAAAACACTAAAAGAAGTTAAAGGATAGTAATCCATATTAGGAGTAGATCAAAAAGGTCATTTCATTTTTGACTTTAGATTCAACAGAAATAGCTAATACTAACTGCCCTTTAGAAAAGGAACTGTAAAAAGCACCCAAAATCTAAAAAGATTTTCAGCTAAATGATTTAATCTTTCATCAGATATTGGTAATTTTCATTGAAATAATTGCATAAGTCAAAAATGATAGATTCTTACATAAACCTAAAATTTAACTAAAATCATTACTAGTAAGCCATGACATACAATGTTAAATCAAGCAAATTTATGACTATCTCTCATAAAGTAAAAGTTAGAATTTTTAAACAGCCTACAAATTCCTCTGAAATACTATTCTCTGTATTAACACAAATATGTTTTTGTATCTTTGCTCCCCAGAATCTTAACAGCTCTAAAGAAATTTCTAAGTCAAATTGAGAAACAGTATAATTTGGGGGTGTGGGCAAGGATAAAATACCCACTTTAGTCCTTGCATTTTTAGTCCTGATCTACTTGTCTTTTACATCTATAACAAAAGAAAAGATCCATATGCTATGCTTGTTGAAAAGTTTATTTTATGAGAAGGGGAAGCTTGGGTGTATGAACAGTCTGTGTATGTCGATGTCTTTAAGGATGTGCTGTTTGCACATGGCTGAATGATGTTCATTTCCCTCCCAAACAAAACTTCAGGAATATGTTATATTGGCTAGTACTGAAACATTTCTATGGAGCAGTGAAATAGATCCTCTCGGAGGGCATAAATTGGTATAATCTTTTTGGAAAACAGAATCTCAATATGTTTATATAAATGTCTTGTATGCATTTCTAAAATACACATGAAATTCAAGGATATCATCAGTATTATATTTATAATAAAAAAGAAATAACTGTCAAAAAAGAAATGCAATTTTAACATTTTTTAATGGAGAAATGATTTCATTGTTCCTTAGCTCATTTAGGTGTTTGAAAAAATATTATTTTCTAGAAATAGTATAATATAGGTAAGGACTTCTTGTCACAATTAAATTCTTTAAAATATACAAATTATTACTAATATCAGAATAATAAATAGAATATATTTGATTAAAGAGAAGCAGGCAGATTATAACTGAATTTTACTCAGTCACTACATTTGGGAAATGGCTAGGCAAGTTTCCAAAGAAACCAACTTGGAGATGGAGATTTGAATGTAGGAAGTTCATTGAGAAGTGCTCTGGGATCACTGCCTTTGGGGAAGGAATCAGGATCAGACAGAAGGAGAGACTGATTTCCCTTTTAATCCAATGAAGGCCTAAGCCATCCCACAGTAAGTTCTAGAGCTGGGTGATCCTTAAGAGGTATCCTGCACTCCTGAGGTAGTCATGCTGGGGAGGGGCAAGGGATTTTGAGGCAGGCAGTTCTCTGCTGCAGAGTATAATTGCTGGAAAAGGGTTCAGCTGTGAGCTGAGGGCAATGAATACTTGGTCCTGAAGAGGAGTCTGGGTGTCCCATCATGGCATCCACTACAGACATGTATTTATTTATATCTGGTTTTCCAGTTTTTATCAAGTATTTTGCAGAAAGCAATAGTCATTACCAGGATAATCATTTAATGCAATATTAATTTTTCTGACATTTGACTTCCTACCATATGCCAAGAACTATGCCCAATGTTGGGAGTAAAATATTAAGTAGGATACCACCTGTCACCTCACAGCCTAGCAGGGGTTTTGGATACACAGGCAGACCAAAGACAGCATGGTATTTGTTCTAGCAAAGGGAAATATTGGGAGGATGTGGGAAATTTCATTAATGCTGAGTACCTGGAGGCAAGAACATTTGAAAAAAGGCAACTCTTATGATAAACTGTTGTCATCTAACTGTTCAAATGTAACCTCTCTCTCCAGCTTTATTCTTGCTCGAAAAGCCATCCAACTAACTAAACTACATAAAGATGAAAGGTAAGAATTTGCTTCTGAAATATATGTAACAGGTTAACTTTATATTTTGCTTATTGTAATAATGTAATAGCATTATGAAAATAATAATTCACTAATATTTTCAAAGTTCTAATAAATCAGCCTTTTTGTATTTTGCTATAGCTCACTCAGCACAGCCCTTGTCCATAAGCATATATTAATTTAGTTTTACATATTTGTTTTTGTTTTATAATGGCTGACAGGTAAGGGTTTTTTTGTAAGATGGATGGAGAAAAATCATTGAAGACATTAGCTTTAGAGATCCAGTTTCCATAAAACCTTGCAAGACCATTATCCCCTTACCAAGTTTCTCTGACATGCACTGTTTCTGAAAAGCAAACACATATGTGTTTCAACTTATTTCAACTTGTGTACATAAAAGTATTCCCCTTTTATTAGGGGAATTTTATCTAGGACACAGTTCTGATGTTCCCTTCCCCCAAGAGCTTCCTAGTATAAAATAATTTCAAGACAGAGGATTTTTCTTCCTTTCTCCCTTTCTCTCTTCTGCCTTGTTGTATTGTTGTTTTGTTTTGTTTTGCCTTGGGATTTTTTGTTCAAATAAAATCTTACCTGGAAACAGTCACTTGGCTGTTGGGGGCTACTTCTGGGAATCTCTGGACTTCCCTTCTGTATGGTAGCTTTAAATCCCTTGTTAGCTTTTGAAAAGGACCAATATACACACCAATGTATACTCCCTGCATTTAATTTAAACATTAAACAGAAAATCCACTAGCAGCTCTTGCTTTGAGAGTTACTTGAATGACCTTGGAAGTCGGGAAAAGCTGCACAAGTTACCATATTTGCACATGGATTAGTTTATTTGAACTACCATGAGATTTGATGTTAGAAAGGGAACCATTATAGTGTTCATCTGCTCACTCAACTGAGGAAGAATTGTGAGGTCTAGTGGCGGGGAATGATTTGACTAAGGCTCCACATCAAGTTTATGACAAAGTCAGGAACAGCATCTAATGCATACTTTCTTTCATTACACCACACTAAGCTTGACATTTTCTTTTGGATTTCCTGCTTCCCCTCCTTATTAATAGTAAAATAAATACCAGCCCAGTTGTAGACATTTGGTTGATTCTACATGGTGACTGAATTTCTCAAAAGTTTTTATAAGACAAAACGTTTAGAGATTGTGATATTGTCATTGAGCAACAGTTGCCAGAACTGACTGTGTCAAAATCTCCCATAGAAGGCTTGATATGGTACACATGCACATGCACATGCACACACACTGGAATATTATACAGCAATAAAAAAGAAAAAAAATCTTGCCATTTATGACAACATGGACAGATCTAGAGGGTATTATGCTAAGTGAAATAAGTGAGAGAAAGACAAATACTGTATTATTTCACTTATATGTGGAACCTAAAACAAACAAAACTAAAACCAAACACAATCATGGGAACAGAGACAAAAGGGATGGTTGCCAGAGGGGAGATGTGTAGGGGAATAGGTATAAAGGAGAAAAGGAATCTACTAAATAGTATTGTGATAAGTTTACACAATGACAGATGATTACTAGTGGGGTGATTACACTGTAAGGTATAAAAATGTTAAATCACTATATAGTACACCTGAAACTAATGTAACTAATATAAGATTGTATACCAACTATACTTAAAAAAAATTTTTTTTTAACTAGGGAAAAACTAAACCAAAACAAACAAAAACACCCTGGAAAACATATACTATATTGTTTGAGACTGCTAAATTATGATTCGGTAGACTAGAGGTTGGGCTGAAGTATTTGTATTTTTTTTAACAAGCTTTGCAAGTGATTGTGATGAGCACTGAGATTTAGAAACAAGCAGGTAAATTTACCTACAAAACAATTTACAATGACCTCTTTTGGCCATCATGAAACTGTTCTAAAATTTTAATTTTAATTTTCTAAAAGATTTTATTTATTATTTTTAGAGAGAGGGGAAGACATAGAGGCAGAAAGGGAAAGATATCAATGTATGGTTGCCTTTCACCTGCCTCCAGCTAAGGACCTGGCTGGAGACCTGGCTTGAAACCTGGTTATGTGCCCTGGCTGGGAATCGAACCATCAACCTTTGGGTTTGCAGGCTGGTGCCTTATCCACTGTGCCACCAACAAGAGCCAAAATGTTCTAAAATTTTTAGAGCCCAACTAATCAGTCAGTGCATTGTTCCAACAGCCTTGCATTGCTTTTCTAAGTTTTTAAATTTTAATTGGACAAATCAATAGGGAAGATAATTTCTTTTTTTAATTTAATTTTATTGTTGTTGTATTACATCCATCCCCTTTTTACTGCCCTCTGTCCCCTTCCCCACCCACCCAATCCCCACAAAGTCAATCCCACTTGTTGTCCATGTCCATGGTTTTTCCATACTAGGTTCTTGACTAAATTGCTCCCCTTCTTTGCCTCTCCTCTCCCCTCCCCCTGTTCCCCTTCCCCTTGCCCACTGAAGGTCTATTCATTATATTCATATACCTGGTTCTGTTTTGCTTCTTGTTTGTTTTGTTCATTATTGTCTTGTAATGGGTGAGATCATATGGTATTGGTCTTTCATTGACAGGCTTACTTCACTAAGCATAATACTTTCTACTTCCATCCATGTTTTTGCAAAGGGTAGGAGTTCCTTCTTTCTTTCTGCTGTGTAGTATTCCATTGTGTAAATGTACCAAAATTTTTGGATCCAATCATCCACTGATGGGCACTTAGGCTGTTTCCAGCACTTAGATATTGTAAATAATGCTGCTATGAACATAGAGGTAAATAAGTTCTTAGGAATTGGTGTTTCAGGATTCTTCAGATAGTCTTAGTAGTGAAATTGCTGGATCAAAAGGCAGTTCCATTTTTAGTTTTTTATGGAAACTCCTTACTGTTTTCCATAGTGGCTGCACTAGCCTGCATTCCCACCAACAGTGCACCAGGGTTCCCTTTGCCCCACATCCTCACCAACACTTGATGTTTGTTAATTTGTTGATGATGGTCATTCTGATGGGAGTGAGGTGGTATCTTATTGCGGTTTTAATTTGCATCTCTTTGATGGCTAGTGATATTGAGCATTCTTTCATATACCTTAGGGTCCTTTGTATGTCTCCCTCAGAGAATTGTCTGTTCAGGTCTTTTGCCCATTTTTTAATTGGGCTGTCTCCCTGGTGTTGAATTGCATTAGTTCTTTATATATTTTGGAGATCAACCCTTGTCTGAGGTATCACTGGCAAATATGTTTTCCCATACAATTGGTTCCCTTTGAATTTTGCTGGTGTTTTCTTTAGCTGAACAGAAACTTTTCAATTTGATATAGTCCCATTTGTTGATTTGTTCTTTTATTTCCTTTGACCTTGATGAAGTAACAGTAAACATTTCTCCATAGGATATCTAAAACTTTACTGCCTATATTTTTCTCCAGGACCTTTATGGTGGCACTGCTTATGTTTAAGTCTTTTATCCATCTTGAGTTTATTCTGTTGTATGGTGTAAATTGGTGGTCTAGTTTTATCTTTTTGCATGTTACTGTCCAGTTCTCTCAACACCACTTGTTGAAGAGACTGTTTTTTCTCCATTTTATGTTCCTTTCCCCTTTGTTGAATATTAATTGACCATAGAGTCCTGGGTTTATTTCTGAGCTCTCTATTCTGTTCCATTGATCTATATGTCTAGTCCTATGCCAACCCCAGACTGTTTTGGTGACAGTAGCCTTGTTGTATAGTTTGATGTCATGTATTGTGATTCCTCCTATGTTGTTCTTCTTTCTCAATATTGCTGTGGCTATCCATGGGTGTTTTTGGCTCCAAATAAATTTTTGAAGTATTTTTTCTATTTCCATGAAGTATGTCATTGGTATTGGGATTGCATTGAATCTATAGATTTCTTTGGGTAGTATGGACATTTTAACAATGTTAATTTTTCTCATCCATGAAAATGGTATATGATTCCATTTATTTGTATCTTTTTAAATTTCTTTCTTCATTTTTCTGTAGTTTTCTGAGTACAAGTCTTTTACCTCCTTGCTTAAATTTATTCCTAAGTACTTTATTTTTCTTGTTGCTATATTAAATGGGATTTGTTTTCTAGCTTCTATTTCTGATGATTCATTATTGGTACACAAAAATGCTTTCGATTTCTGGATATCGACTTTTTATCCAGTTATTTTGCTAAATTTGCTTATTAGGTCAAGTAAGTTTTTGGTGGAGCCTATCGGATTTTGTATATACAGTATCATATAATCTGCAAATAATGACCGTTTGACTTCCTCCTTTCCAATTTGGATTCCTTTGATTCCATTTTCATCTCTGATAGCTATGACTAGAACTTCCCAAATGATGTTGAACAGAAGTGGAGAAAGTGGACAGCCTTGTCTCATTCCTGATCTTAGGGGGAAAGCTTTTAGTTTTTGCTCATTGAGTATGATGTTGGCTTCAGGTTTCTCCTAGATGGCCTTTATGATGTTGAGGTATGCTCCCTCTATTCCCATTTTGCTGAGGGTTTTTTATCATAAATGGTTGCTGTACTTTATCAAATGTTTTTTCAGCATCTATTGATATGATCATAAGGTTTCTGTCTTTCATTGTGTTGATGTGTTGTATTACATTTATTGATTTGTGAATGTTGTACCATCCTTGCATTCCTGGGATGAAACTTACTTGATCATGGTATATGATCTTTATAATGTATTGCTGGATCTGGATGGCCAATATTTTGTTGAGAATCTTATCATCTATGTTCATCAGAGATATTGGCCTGTAGTTTTCTTTCTTAGTTGTGTCTTGACATGGTTTTGGGATTAGAATAATATTGGCCTCATAGAAAGAGTTTGGGAGTCTTCCTTCTTCTTGGATTTTTTGGAATAGGTTGAGAAGGATGGGAGTTAGTTCTTCTTCAAATGTTTTGCAGAATTCCCCTTTCTATCCATCTGGTCTGGGGCTCTTGTGCTTTGGGAGATTTTGGATTACTTCTTCAATTTCACTAGTTGTTATTGGCCTATTTAGGCTTTCTGCTTCTTCTGGATTCAGTTTTGGTAGATTATATATTTCCAGAAATGTGTTTATTTCACCCAGGTTGTCATATTTTTTGTTATATACTTGTTTGTAGTAATTTCTTACATTCCTTTGTATTTCTGAAGTATCAGTTGTGATTTCTCCTCTGTCATTTCTGATTCTGTTTTTTTGGGTCTGCTCTTTCTTTTTCTTGATGAATCTGGATAAAGGCTTGTCAATTTTATTTATTTTTTCAAAGAGCCAGCTCCTGGACTTGTTGATTCTTGAATTGTAGTTAGAGTCTCTAAGTTATTTAGTTCTGCTCTGATCTTAATGATTTCCTTCCTTCAACTTGCACTGGTGTTTGTTTATTGTTGCTCCTCTAGTTCTTGCAGCTTCATGGGTAGGTTGTTTGTATAATCTTCTTGTGAGCTTTATAGGTAGGCCTGTATTGCTATGAATTTCCCTCTGAGGACTGCCTTTGCTGTGTCCCATAGGTTTTGGACTGTTGTGTATTCGTTGTCATGGAAGATAATTTCTTGATATATTTGTATGAATTTATTCTTGTCTTGTCTAATAATATGAAATACAGTAAATAATGACTTGCATTTCTATTATAACTGGTTTATCATTCATGATTTAAAAAGTAGCTGCAATGCAAATTGATTAGATTTTATATTTCACTCTGTTTTAATAAGTATTTTATTACACATCTCCAAAATAAGTTAAACCTCACTAAGCTTTTCAGAATGATTGTCAATACTTTTGTTTTCTAATTAACTGAAAATGTTGGCATTATTCCTTGTAACCTAATGTGAAATAGGTAAGAATCAGCAATCTATATCTATATCATAAAGGATACCATACTAGGCTGAGGATGGATTTTGATTCAGTAAAATTTTATTGAGCACTTACTACAGGTAGGATGCTTAAGATAGTTGAGCCTGAGCCCTGCCATTAATTAGCTAAGTGATGTGGAACAACTCATCTCTGAACTCATCTCTGAAATGAGTTGCTTGGTTATAACAGAGAGAGAAAAATAGGAAGAAAGTAGTTTTGAGACTTCTTCCAGTTCTCCCTTTCCTTTATAAGTATTGATCTACAGTATAAACAGCTCCTTGAAGGAAAAACCAAACTTTTCCTGTCTGTACTAGAAGTTAAATGGTGACCTAATGTTGCATGATATTACCTCAGGAGTGGCATTTGTCTCTCCCTTAAAACATTCCATGGGTCCCTGGTGGGATTCAGTCCTGCCTGTCTATTCTGTGGAACAGAAGTCATTTATCTCCTTCTGCCTTCTCTCCTACCTAAGTGTGTGCTATCACCCCATGGAAGATGCAATGGACATGGACATGAGCCCTCTGAGAACCCAGAACTATCTTTTCAGTTGTGAACTCAAAGCTGACAAAGATTGTCACCTTAAGGTGGACGATGATGAAAATAAGCACCTATTATCTTTACGAATGGTCAGTTTGGGGACTGGTGCAAAGAACGAATAGCATATTGTTAAAGCAGAGGCAATGAATTTTGAAGGCAATCCAATTAAAGTAACACTGGCAAATTTGAAAATGTCTGTACAGCCAACAGTTTTCCTTGACGGTTTTGAATTAACACTGTCGTGGTCTTACAGTTAAAGTGTGGTTCCAGGCCTGTGCTTATTACAGAACAGCATTTAGTAGCTGTGGAGGAAGATGCAGAGTCAGAAGATGAGGAGGAGGAGGATGTGAAACTCCTAAGTATGTCTGGAAATTGTTTACCTCTGGAAGCAGTAGCAAGGTTCCACAGAAAAAAGTAAAACTTGCTGCTGATGTAGATGATAAAGATGATGATTAGGAGATGATGATGATGATGATGATGATGATGATTTTGAGGATTAGGAAGCTGAAGAAAAATCTCCAGTAAAGAACTCTATGAGGTACTCCAGCCAAAAATGCTCAAAAATCAAACCAGAATGGAAAAGACTCAAAACCATCAACATCAAGATCAAAAAGTCAAGAATTCTTCAAAAAACAGGAAAAAACTTCTAAAACACCAAAAGAACCTAATTTGTAGAAGACATAAAAGCAAAAATGCAAGTAAGCGTAGAAAAAGGTGGTTCACTTCTCAAAGAGAAAGCCAAATTCATCAATTATGTGAAGAATTGCTTTCGGATGAATGACCAGGAGGTTATTGAAGATCTCTGGCAGTAGAGGAAGGCTCTTTAAGAAAATAGTTTATGGCACAGTATATAAGGCACTGGCCTGCAAACCCAAAGGTTACTGGTTTGATTCCCAGCCAGGGTACATAACCAGATTGCAAGCCAAGTCTCCAGCCAGGTCCATAGCTGGAGGCAGGTGAAAGGCAACCATACATTGATGTCTCTCTCCATCTTTGCTTTTTTCCCTTCCTCTCTCTCTAAAAATAATAAATAAAATCTTTAAAACATAAATAATAAAATAAAATTTTAAAAAAGAAAGAAAATAGTTTAGCCCTGGCCAGTATGACTCAGTGGATTGGTGCTGGCCTGTGAACCCAAAGGTTGCTGGCTTGATTCCCCAGTCAGGGCACGTAACCAGGTTGCAAGCCAGGTCCCCAGCCAGGTCCATAGCTGGAGGCAGGTGAAAGGCAAACATACATTGATGTTTCTCTCCCTTTCTTTCTCCCTCCCTGCCCTTCTCTCTAAAAATAATGAATAAAATCTTTTTTTTAATTAAAAAAAAAGAAAATAGTTTAAGTAGTTTGTTAAATTTTTCCATTTTATTTCATTTTTGTTACAGTTGCTATCTGGCTGTCCTTTTTATAATGCTGAGTGAGAACTTCCCCTATCATGTCTGATGAATGTTGTCCAGGTTCTATTGCCAAGAATGTGTTGTCCGAAGTGCCTGTTTAGTTTTTAAAGATGGAACCTCCACCCTTTGCTTGGTTTTAAATATGTATGGAATGTTATGATAGGACATAGTAGTAGTGGGTGGTCAGACAAATGGAAACGGTGGGGAGACAAAACTATACATGAGAAATAAACTCGGTATTTTAATAAAATAAAACAGAGACATTCTATTTGTTCCAACAAATCCCAAAAAGAACTATTCATTTCTAAAGTAGATGATGCTAGTGAATTCAAAGTTTTAAATTTCATGAAGAGTAGTTGTGAGTTCGAAATATATCTTTTCCACGAAGTACTTAGATAAATTAGGTTACTGATATTTAAAACATAATATGTGCCATGTTCTGTGTTAGTCACTTACATAAGGAATTATGAGGGTAACCAAAGATTGTGTTTGAGGTAACATCACCTCATGCTCACTCCCCAGACACCCTTTGGAGTCCTGTGTTCATAAACCATTCTTTCAAGTTATAGATTACTAGACTGGAATGACCATAGGCACCTCCTAGTCTAGCATAATTTATGGTTTGCTTAAAAGATTAAATGAGTTTCTTATGTTCACAGTATCTGTAAAACATATGATGCTTATAAAAATGATGCTTATAAATATGAAGCTTATAAAAAATATGCTTATAAAAACAAAAGTACTACAGACTTATAATAGGGATTATTGTAGAAATGTACATATTCCAGAAAAATTACTTAGAATCAGTCCCTAAAATGACTGAATTTAACTTAAAATAGTTTGCCCCATTCTAATCTTGAATAGATATGGTATTGAGTAGTGAAAGGCAAAGTATTAAAAAGAAGAAAAATGCTGTTGAATCATTGAATCAAATAACTGTATTCAGGCATAGAGTTAGAGTGCAGAAACTCATGGAACTGTTTATTTTGTGTGGTTACAGAAGGCCATTGATTTAAATTTTTCCTTGATAAAGCTGGTTAATTGGCAAGAGTCCTGAAACGTGTAGTGTTTATGCTATACTATCAGTTATTACTTTCTTAACACTTTTTGTACTTTTTTTTATAGAAAGAAAAAAATCTGTGAGTTGTACTCCAAAGTGCTGGGATCTGAAGAAGCATTACGAGTAAGAACACCCAGCTTTAATATCTAGCATGTTGTTCTCTGTTTGTTCTAAAGGGCAAAGCAAAGGAGATTCTGGCTTCCTGACAGACTTATGAAGACAGTATAAAGGGATATGTTTACTGGAGGGTTAACTTCAGCTATCACAGAAAGCCATTAAAAGCTGCTCTTAGGTGCAAGCAATTTCTGATGCAGTGGTTCCCTGGGCTATTTAAAAGTTCACTGAATAACTGGTAGCCAGTTGCAGTCAGAGCCTGGAACTGCAGATATTATCTCCTGGGTAGGTGAGATCAGCTCCCAGAACCAAGAGCCTGCCCTCCTCCTGTCAATGTCAACTAACTGCTGTGAAATAAAATCCCAAATAGATCATCATTCATTGGTGAAAGCACTGCAGTATATACTTGACAATATAACTGAATCTAGACTCTCTGCCCAGCTCACAACCATATTAATTTATTTTTCCATTTGTAGACTGAATTCATAGCTCATTTAGGAATTTTAGTGCTTTCAATCAACCACTGAAAGCAATTATGAAAATGAAATTCTTTCTGAAGATCCTACCAGATAGCTTAGAGCTCTTTTAGGGGATTATCTCTGAATTGTTCAAATAACAAATTTGCAGAATGTATTAGGGAAATCAGAGAAGGTAGTCTCATGTCTGTTGAGAAATATCTTAATCTTTAATTTTCTTCTTTTTGTCAGGATTCCTATCACTCAGTTTTCTAGCTTAGAGAAATGGTTATGAAAAAACTTTCTTAGACATTGCATTTATCTTCTACCTCCCCCCTTCCACCTTTTTTTTTCAGCAGTAATGCCTTGGTAGATGGGGAAGTAAAGTCTGTTATTTAGAGAATCCAGAGGTTTGAGGAGACCTTTCCAGAAACTGATTATTGATGGAGTACCCTCTAGACTTAGGTCTAAAGACTTTATAATCTGCCTGGAGGTGCCCTGTGTCCAGAGGCAAGAGGTTGAAAGTCAAAGTATACATGTTTAGTCACTTGGTATCTCACAAAAGACCATCACTTGGTTCTGTCATATTTCTCCATAAATGTGCTAGAAAACCAGATCCATCTTTTTTTTTAATGTAAAATTTTAAAAAGTAAAATGTACAAGAACCTTTGTTGTTGACTGGAAGAATTTCAGCTGTGTCTTTCCTTTGCAATTTTCTACTGATTGAACTTTAGCCAGTGCATTATGAAGAAAAGAACTGGTGTGAAGAACAATACTCTGGAGGCTGTTATACTGCCTACTTTCCTCCTGGCATCATGACTCAATACGGAAGGTACTACCCAGACACCAAACTTACAAAATAAAAAGGTTAATGGGAACTTTAGGAAAAGTCGTCAGCATTCCTATTTCTTTTTTTAATTAATTAATTTATTTTAGAGAGAGGAGAAAGGAGGGAGAGAAACACCAGTGTGTGGTTGCCTCTCATACACCCCCAACTGGGGACCTGGCCTGCAGCCCAGGCATGTGCCCTGACTGGGAATCAAACTGGTGACCCTTTGGTTTTCAGGCCAGCACTCAATCTACTGAGCCACACCAGCCAGGACATCAGCATTCCTATTTCTAAGAAAGTATTCCTTAGTCAATTTGTGTATTTAAACATTCATATGAAAATAAGTATGTTGGGATATAGAAAAATAGCTGTCAGTACATAGAACAATAGCAGAACCACTGGTGAGGATTTCTGATGTCAGCAGTACATGTTATAATTCTCTAAGTTGCAGTGTCCTTCAAGGGGCCTTCTTGAGCTCAATTAAACATTTAGTCTCACATGACTACTCTAGGCTCCTGGGCACCAGTCTACACAGAAGGGCACGGACTAAACAAACCTAGTCAGCAGAGCAATATTGTATTTTCCTTTTCAGGGAGAGGGATCCCTTCTGTATGCAAATAAGATGTGAGGAGGTGATAGTCCCACAGTGTAGGGGAGCTTATTTTGGTTTAGAAGCCCAATAGGAGCCATGGTCTCTTGTAACAGCCTCATTGACATAGTGTCCAAGGTCTGTGCAAGGGACGCACCCAGTCTCAAAAGGCATCACACTCATTGAAGGCCAAAGTGATAACCTCCTGCTAGATATTTACAGTTCATACCAGTTGTCCCAGCTCATATCCAATTTACCATTTTTGGGCTGGGGAAGACACTTTTAGCATAAGCAGTATTGCCCAATAATATAGATGGCATTATACCTTCATCAGGTTCCAAAGGAACAGAGCCAGAATGTTAACTGAAAGTTACATTTGTCCATGAAGGAAAAAGGATTTATTAATCCTTGCCTTACATGAGATTTTTGTTTGTTTATCTATTTATGATTAATCGAAGTGAAGGCTTTTGGGGTAGAGATGTACAGCTTAGATTTTATGAAAGTGGCTGTAGACATGGTAGGAGTCAAAGCTGACAAGGTAGGAAAGGACAGTTGCCCATTCATCCCAGCCCTTCCATGGTTCTCTTTGCTGAGACCTCTTTGTAAGAGAAGGCCCATTTCCCTGCCCTCAGCCAGTCTCCAGATAAATACTAACTGTACACAGGTAAATTTTTAAAGAGACAGACTTGTAATCCCTTAGGTCTTTCCTTTAACGGAGATCATTTAATGTCTTTGTCTTTCCACTCACTACTACAGTTCCTCCTGGCAGCCTGAGAGTGCCTGCCTGGCTTGGGTCTGCCATCAGATGAGACCTCATTCAGAATACCCTCCTTTGGAAAGGCAGTGTAGGGAGCAGAATGGATTACAACAAATAAATCTGATTGTGAATTTAATGCATTTTCTTATATTCCAATTATGGATGGCTAGGAAAAGGTCAACGTTACTTTTAGTGATTGATGACGAGACAGCCTAATTCTTTCTGGCTTGAAACTTCAGACCCTTGGGTGCAGGCTTAGGAAACAAGGAGGAGCCTTTTGTCTTTGGCTGTGTCCCATGGGAGTTTTTGAAACAGTTTTGAGTTACCTTGACTTCTGTGGGGTAAATGAGCATGGTGATTGACTCATTAATCTTCAGTGCCTTCGCAAACAACTGTGACCTTTCTATTCACTTGAAGGGTGATTCGTGAACCAGTAGGCAAGATTTATTTTGCTGGAACAGAGACAGCCACACATTGGAGCGGGTACATGGAAGGAGCTGTTGAAGCTGGAGAACGAGCAGCTAGATCGGTAAAGGTCACCTTCCCTCCTGAGTCCAGCAGTGTTTTGGGGGTTTTATTTTGTACCTGATTTTTCTAGATCTTGACATGAATATACATGTATGTCTATTTTATTTTTGCCCCTTACTCCACTCAGGGAGTTCATCTCTGGCTATCAGGGCCTTGACTTCACAATATCATTGCTGCTTTCTTTCAGATCTTGTATGTTATGGGGAAGGTGGAAAATCAAGACATTGAAGAGCCTGAATCGGAGGTAAATTTGGCAGCCTCATCTCTATAGACCAGTAACAACATATAAATCTCATATATTTCATCTTTTAGCCCCTGATATAATTTGTAGGTGCCATTCTCCAAGGCATATCAATACACTCATTTTACAGATATATTTTGCCCCTCCTTGTCATTGCATAAGTCTTCTGCTAATGATCTATGTTCATTCATCTAGGATGTTCCAGCTACTGAAATCACATGTACGTTCTTGGAAAGGAACCTTCCTTCTGTGCCAGGCCTGATGAAGATTGTTGGATTTTCCACATCAGTGACTGCCCTGTGTTTTCTGGCATACAAGTTTAGGCTGCTGAAGTGATTCTAAATACACTGTTTACTCTTTTCCAGTACCATCAGAAAGAAAATGTTGACAAATGAATGGATGTCTCTCATTCGACTATTATTAAGTGTACTGGATATAACCCCTTAGTTTAGTCTGTGTTAAAATAACAACAACTCACAGAATAACCTCATTAAAATCATTAAGAGCAAGATCCATCTTATTTGTCTGTGTAGACTAATTTGTTTTGACTGGTAGAATAAAATCTCTTGTTATTTTTTTTTTAATTTCAAGTTCAAGTGCTCATCACAAACAATTTCTAGGTCTTGTTTTTTTTGTTTTGTTTTGTTTTGTTTGGTTTTTTGGGTTTTTTTTGCCTTTTAACATAACATGCCTGGTGATTGCACGAATGAAGCATTTAACTATCTGTGGAGGTTAAATAGGTGAAGGTACAGCTGTGACTGATCTTTTCTGTCCTTAGGAAATGGTAAAGTGTAGGTCCAGAGCCCAAGGAGTAGCTTCCTGTGGTGAGCAGATCCCACTTTGGGTGAGGAAATAGTATATGAAAGCAGTGGAGGTAGATGTGAAAGGGGGTGAATTTTGTAGGATGTTGCCTCAGGAATCCCTGGACCACTTCTAATTCCTGCGAAATTTCTAGACATTTAGTTTCAGTGTTAGCTCACTTGTGTATTTTCCCCTTTTGCTTCTTAAAGAGGACAGTGTTTACCAAGGCATAATGATTAAATTGACTTTCTGTGACTTTTGTCTAGCTCCCAGGTGAACAGAGTAAACTAGTGGCAGGATTGTCCTCAAGAGACCCCTCTGACTAGCTCTGCATGAGGCATCCTCTCTTCTTCCTGGAGTATGGCTAGACATCACTTCATTTATCATCGATAATAACATTATCTACCAACTTCAGAAAAGCAGTATTTTTCTATCTTTCAGGCAGATCCTGACTGTCTGAAAGGCCATACTGACATTTTTTTCTTTTTTCCTATGACCATGGTAGAATTAGACAGATCTGTTCATTTAAATGTCTTCAACATGGTTACCTTAGAGTAAATGTTAGCATGTCAGTTTCTCTCAAATAACTGAAACAGACATTAAAATTTTCTTATTGTTATTTGTTAAGACTATGAAATACAGAAAGGAAATTAGGCCTCTATATTACAAATTCACTTGCTTTAGTTATTAAGTTTTGTAAAAGACATGAAATTGAGTGATTTCACATACAAAGACCAAGCTCTCTCAGGAGTTATGTAGGCCTAGAGCAGTATCCCCTCTTGTCTTTCCCATTTTAAAATCTATCAGATTTTTAAAAACCCCTTCCAATGGTTTCGGTTACAAACCACTTCTCTTTTTCAATATAAATATGTGGGGAGAAAAAATCAACACAGACATGATCAAATAAAGCAGTTGGGAAGATTCAGTGGACTCAGGTACACAGGTGGTGGATACACAGTAATACCTTATTCTGCATTAATGAATGAACATTTCATTTCAAATGAAGTTTCTAGATAGCTGAAACTTGCTCTTTTATGTGCTAAAAATTTAAATAAAATTTTTGATGAACATATTTCCATACATTATTAAACAAGCTAGATCCAATTCAGTTTTTTATTAATCAGGTCAATCATATACCTGAATTATTTTATGCTTTTTTTTAAAAGATTTTATTCATTATTTTTAGAGAGAAGGGCATGGAGGGAAGAAGAAAGGGAGAGAAACATCAAAGTATGGTCACCTTTCACCTACCTCCAGCTATAGACCTGGCTGGAGATCTGGTTTACAACCTGGTTATGTGCTGTCCTGGCTGAGGAATCAAACCAGCAACCTTTGGGTTCGCAGCCAGCGCCAATCCACTGAGCCACCAGCCAGGGCTTATGCTTTTCTAATAGATACCATCATAGTTGCCCCTCTACAAAATGTCACATGATTTTTTAATAGCTGTTGAGTAGGCTACTGCTTCTTCTGTCTTCTCCCATATTCAGCATTTTATTTCATATCTTTCTATCACTTAACACCTCTTAACCTAATCTATTTTTTAAAAGATTTTATTGTTTTTTAGAGAGAGGGGAAAGGAGAGACACAGAGAAGGAGGAAAACATCAATGTGTGGTTGACTCTCATGTGATCCCACCCAGGGAGGGACCTGGTCCACAACCCAGGCATGTGCCCTGACTGGGAATCAAGCTGGTGACCCTTTGGTTTTCGGGCCAGTTCTCAATCCACTGAGCCATACCAGCCAGGGCCTAATCTATTTTTTTTATTGAATGGGAATTAAAGATTGCCAAAGGAAACCAACCCAAGTTTATTATATAATTAACCTTATCATAAATCTAAAATTAAGTCATGGCCCTGGTGTAAGGATCAAGGTATTTGTTTTGCCTATCCTAAAAGCAATGGGTAGGATTTTTCTGCTGCTCTTTACCTTTCATATGAAAAAAGCATTTTAGCTAATTTAGGATTTTTGGCAATGTCTTGGATATGTTCTAGTACATAAGGAGGTGTAACGTATATCAAACCACTTATAAAAATCACATCCCTGATCTATTTCAGTTATTTCTATTCTCTTATTAACTTGATTCTGATAAACCTTTTGGCAAAATCATCTAAACTAGCAACAGTTTTAACAGTCATCAGGTTGACAGCATATCCAAGCCTTGAATATTGAAGAACTCCTGAATAATTACCCTCTCCTCAAACTTTTTAGAAAACCAATTGTTATTCTAATTAGATCATCCCTATTAAGCTATAGATTGAGTGAGTATTAAAATGGATGCTAGTCCTGATGTTCATATATGTAAAATTGGAGCTGAGAACTCCTGCCATATAGGAAATTCTTCAACACTACAAATGATACCATAGTTTGCTTCTCCAATCCAGATAAACTAGTCAATTTCAACAGCTAACAGAGCATGGGACCGTTAAGGTGTCTGCTTCATAGTTCTGAAGGCTGAATTGGCCTTACTCCATTGTAAAATTGAGAATTAGATTTTAAAAGTTATCCTTTTTGACACAACTGTTAAATAATGACATATTACACTGAAGAAAAAATGCTAAAGGGTCAAGAACTACATTTAGTTTGATCGTGAACTTGGTGCTTAATGCCCTATCTGAAAGGTGCCCAAGTGCTATGTGTGGGAGTATGCATGTTTATTTTGCAATTGAAATACAATTTTGCTGGTACAGTACAGTACTACTTTGTTTGTTAATAAAGTGCACTACCACCCCTGACTCAGATATGGCTTCTCTATTCAGTCAATAGTCCTAAGGTTAAAAAGCTTCTTATAGCAGGAGGTCACAATGAGGCATTATCCATGGATGATGGATTTTAAAAAGCCACTTTGTATTGATTCCAACTTCTCATAGTTTGCTTCATGCTTATGTTTTATCAAGGATTCCTGGGAGCTGATTAAGTGCTATAAATCATCTGCCTGGGCTATAATCAGTCAGGTAGAGTCTAAGCAAAGCTTTCTTAAATAGCATATAATATCTTGAGCAAATTGCTTTGGTTCTCTACCTCCATCTCTCCATCTGGAAAAGGGTGGGTTTCACTTGATGATTTCCAAACATTCTTTTCACAGGAGCATTGTGTGACTTATGCATTTATTGCCAGAACTCTATGTTTACTTATCAGTATGGCAGGAGCAAGTCACTGCCTTCTATATCTTGGTTTGTTTACTCCTTTCCTGGAAAAAGACTCTGAGATGCAAAATCAGGGCAGAAAGTTTATTGGAAACAGCTCTCAGGACATACAACTATAAAGGTGAGGAAGGCAGGATTGGGCAGGATTTGATCTACAAAGGAGTTGCAACTGAGGCCTCAGCAGATCCAAAGGGGTAGTTGGGAAGGCCCTTCAGAATTGTTCCCCATTGAGGCAAGAGAATCTGGCCCATCCTCTGTGAGAGGGTGCTACCTTGGATGGGGAACTGCAGCTGTGAAACGAGGTCAGCCTGCATTTCTAACAGCTGGAGAATCCAGGGAGAGGCACCCACAACAGCATTAATTTTGTTCCCCACCCCCCAAAATATATGTTGTCTTTTGTCATCTAAAAAATGTGGATTTGAGCTTTGGTTTTGACAGATAGAATGGGTTATTGCTGTGAAACTTCCCCTATTAGGTAAGGTAAATGTTTTTAGACAGTTACACTTCTGCACTATTCTTTATGTGGAAGAAAAAAAATCAGAATTGGAAAGAACTCTGGAAATGTTTCAACCTCTCTCTCAATGAAGGAACCCCCTCCTACAATTTACTGATAAAGATCAAAGTGGGTGGTAGGAAAGAATGTGCATTTATAAGCATGAGTCCAAAATCTAATGCCTTCAGGAGTCAGGCAGCTACAAATGAGCAGCAGGTGTTACATTAGGGAGTAGTGGGGACTGTGGCTAATCTGGGGAGTTCACATGCCTCAGGAAAGTATTTACATTCCAATTTGTATAGAAGATTGCTAACTGGTTAAGACATATTTGAAGGCTTTGCTTACATGCCTCAATCATTCCCATAAATGCAAGGTGTGATTTTATATCACGTAAATGATAAATTATTTCAGGATGTCTTTGGTTTCCTTAGAAATGAGCACTAAGACCAGCAATCATTTTGCAACTTTCTGAAGCAGGTAAGAAAGGCCTGGTAAAGAGCAGAAAGAAAAGGGATGGTGGGGGAGGGCAGAAAATATCCCTCTTAGATCAGAAATCTCCCTCAAGAAATAACCCTTCTCCCAGTACATCTCAAGCTGATGCTTATCTCCTACTATGCCAATGTCATGATTGACAAGAGCAGTGCCAAACTTTATTGGAAAAACTGCATCCTCACTATGAAGTAGAAATCACAAATCTTTTGTCAGTGTTCAATCTCTGTTGACTCTGATATAATTCCGATAAGCAGGGAATTGACATTGAATGAATTAATTTTTTTAAAGATTTTATTTCATTATTTTTAGAAGGAGGGAAAGGGAGAGAGGCAGAGAGGGAGAGAGACATCAATGTATGGTTGCGTTTCACCTGCCTCCAGCCACAGACCTGACTGGAGACCTGGTTTGCAACCTTGTTATGTGCCCTGGCTGGGGAATCGAACCTGCAACCTTTGGGTTCGCAGGCCAGCACCTAATCCACTGTGCTACCAGCCAGGGTTGAATTAATTTTTTAAAACTATACTTGTTACCAGACAGGGACCTGGCCCTGAGTGGGTCTGCCTGGGGCCAGCTGTAATGCATGAGGTCTTGACTTCATGTAGGAAAGATTTCACAGCACAAGTCCAGGTGGCTATGAGGATCCATTTATAAAGGTGGAGGCAGTTAAACAGGAAGAGCTTAGCATAGGAGAAGCAACAGGAGAGCCTGGGCTGGACTGCCTTAGCTTATTGGGCAGAGTAAAGGGGGCTTTGGGGACAGGTTCAGAGAATCAGCCTGGGACAACCTGCCAGCTGCCCATTGCCTTAGCTAGCATTGTGTGAGAGGAAAGAAGAGTGGAAAGGGAATGGCTCAGACTGCTCCCCAGAGGAAGAGTACACTAGAACTGGGTCCATAGTCTTGAGACTTTTATCTTTCTTGAAGGTGGGAATCTTAGGGGAGATATCAGGGGCGGGTTTCAGCAGGATATTCATCAGTCTCCAGGTGTGCCCTTTCAGGGTCATTGTCTCCAATAATTGCGCAGTGACACAGTAGGGGGCCATGTTAGTCATTTAAGCTAATCCTGGCATCACCCACCTGGTTTTGCTGCTTTTCTGGGCCTGGAGATGAAATACAACTGAGGCCTAGATGTTATCTCTAGGGAGGAAAGGCCAGGGGAGGAAAGATCACCCAGGGGAAATGACCTCGTGTTCCCCGTTTTGCCCCCTGCCATGTACTCAGGGCCTTCCTCTGGTGAACATCTTCATCTGGCTGTTAATTGCTCAGCCATGTGTTCAGGTCTCTGTCTCAGTTTCCCTATCCCACTTGCCAAGGAATTGTCCTAGCTTCTTACTATCCTGTTTCATACTGGTCACTCTACACCTAGGTGGTAATAAAAATGAAAGGCAAGTGCCTTAGCCTAGAGACATTGGAGGAACTGGGTGGTAACAAAGGAAGGCACTAGGTAATAATAACAATTTCTTTTCTTCTATCAGATCTTAGGGCTTGGTTTCCTTTCTTGAGCAAGGCTATTCTCGCCAGAATTCAAATGCAAGTCTCAGAGTGACGGCTCAGGTAAACTAGTTGTCTTAAGCCTGGATCCAGATTTGGGAAGGCCACTTTGGGGCCTCATGTGAAAAAATTGGCTTGAAGGAACTTGGAATTCCTTCAAGGTGGGTCATGGGTCACTCAAGCAAGACTCCACTCAATGCATGTATGATCCATACAAAGCTATTATTTATTTATACTCCTTTACAGCCACACCTCAATGAAAACCATGTTTTTCTATTGATGAGCTTCAGATGTTTTTCAAGAACCATCACAATCCATATGTGAAATTGTGGTAGAATGTAGCAATATGGGTATATGCTTGTGTGGTGGAATGGGATCAAGAAAAAGAGAAGGGAAATGAGGGATGGGGAGGGGTGTTACTTAAATGTTTACAGAGCAACATAATTTTGATAGGTTGATACCACCAAAGTGAATAGGGCACCCCTGAACACTGTGTCATTTACTCTGTGACTCAGAGGAATTACCTTATAGAGTTGCTAGAAAAAGGTAATGAAGGTAAGGGCTTAACATAACAAATAATATATACTAGGAATTATCCATTGACCTTTTAAAATAGAAGCAGAAAGAAGTTACTTTTAAAACTTTGTGAGCCCTGTGTTTTTACAATCATTCAATACATTCTTACTGAGTACCTACTGCATGCTGGTAGGCACCACACTAGTATTCAACCATTAAAAGAGAAAATTCAGTTTATGGAGCACATAATCTGTATATGCCAAGCAACACATTTGTTTGGACTCTGGCCAGTGATATAAAAACCATAAAATAAGCCCTGGCTGGTGGCACAGTAGATAAGGTGCTGGCCTGGGAACCCAAAGGTTGTTGCTTCAATTCCCAGCCAGGATACATAAGCAGGTTGCAAGCCAGGCCTCTAGCCAGGTCCGTAGCTGGAGGGAGGTGAAAAACAACCATACATTGATGTCTCTCTCCATCTCTGCCTCTTTCCCTTCCCCTCTCTCTAAAAATAATAAAATAAAATCTTTTAAAAGATGCTAAAAAAAAAAATACTATGAATGCAGGGAAAGTTTCTAGGTCATGAAATTTAAGGACAACTTTCTAGGATTTGTCCTCAAACTTTTATAGGTCACTGTATAGCAAGTGAGTGAGGGGAAAGGAAATAAAAAATGAGATGGTGACCAAGGGTAAGAGAGAAGGGTGGAAGGGTCATCAGGGAACATGTATAAATGGCCCATGGACATGGACAACAAGGTGGTGATTGACTGTGGGAGCAGGGATGGAGGTGGAGAACAACAGGGGAAAAATTGAGACAACTATAATAGAACAAGAATAAAAATAAATAAAAGGAAAACAGGAATACATTTAAAAAATGAGATGATGTCTTGGTCAACTGGGCTGATATAACAAAATCCCATAAATTAGGTGACATAAACAGTAGAAATTTATTTCTCACAGCTCAAGTGTCAGCAGATGGTGTGTCTAGTAAGGGCCTGCTTTCTGGTTCATAGATTTTTAGCTGTATCCTCACAGGGTAGAAGGGATATGTGTGGGGTGTCTTTTATAAGATCATTGATTCAATTCACAAAGATTCCATTGTCATTTCCTAATAGCCTACTAAAGGCCCTACCTCCTAATACTATTGACTTCCTTGTTAGAACGTCAACATATAAATTGTGTGTGTGTGTGTGTGTGTGTGTGTAGGGGAGTGGTTAAAATATTCAGATCACATCAGATGGCATGGCTAAATGGCAAAGAAAGTCACAAACACCATCAGTAAGTGCTGAATGTTAAAACCCACTTGCTCCATTGACCACTGTTCACCCTTGTAGTCTTCTGTTGTTCCCATCCTCCTAACCCTTCACTGCAATCTGAGATGTTTATCAACTGAGACTATTTCCCAGCCTCCTGTGCTAAAGAGCCACCTGAATTTGTTTTAAAAGGGTGCCATCTTCTGGCCAAATACTGATGTTTCCTTCCAATGGCAATCCTAAAGTATCCAACCAAGTTTTGTCTTTGGGGGAAACTAAGATGTGTCAACTCCATCCAGAATTTCTTCCAAATACATTTGCCTGCTATTTCTTACTTACCAGTTGCAACATAAATAAAAATATTAATGTCTAATATGTACATAACCTTTCCTCTACCCGAATCTCCCAGGAAGATTTGTTGTTGTTGTTCGAACTGCTTGGTTCCTCAGTCTGTGTTGTATCCATCTGGGTAATGAGTGAGTGGGGAAAATTTGTGGGAGCTAACCAAGGTGGAATTGTTTTTACCTTAGATTGGGCAGGGAACTAATCTGGGAAAAGCAGGAAAAAAAGGGTGGTGAGAATAGGAGAAATTTTCAGAAAGTCAACTTATAGTTATTGAATGTAGCTGGAGGGAAGAAGGAGTTTTCAAAAGCTGCCTTGACAGCCTAGATAGACAGAGAGGAGGATTTTAGGGAAGTTTAACTAAGAGGCATGTGGTGTAATAAATATCTACACTCCTCTTTTGAGAGTCAAAATTGTGTTTCTTTCAGACAGTATATATTGTACTAAAGCCACCTTAAATGTTCCCCAAACAGCCTATATTATCCTGATCTATATAAATTTAGAAAACAGATGGCTAATAGTTTCTGGCATTTTCAACGTTTCCTAAAGAGTCCTGTAAGTTCAGCTGAGAGATCTCAGTAGTACTAAACAGAGAAGACATCAGCAATTCTGCCCAATTTATAATCTGGTAAACCATGCACCCCAGACTGGATAGATACTAAATAGGTCTGGAAGTGAATTAAATTTATATGTTTTAAAAGTGAGCAAAGGAGGTCTGCTTTTGGAGTATGTGTCTTCAACCAGCTACCATCATATCAGCATCAACCAGTGAACAGGAGATATGCAGATGTACGGCCCTTAGATGGGCCCAGTGAGGCTGCTAATGTTAGATAGGCCTTGTATTTACACTGTGCAGAGCCACAGTGTGCATCCTAAAGGCAAGTTCACTGGCAGGTGGGGACAATTCAGACAGGACAAAGGGAGTGACGGCAGATCAGCTTCTCTCATAAGCAGCCAAACCACATTTTGCTCTGTCAGCTGTTTTAATTTTATGGACTGCATTTGTTTCCCATTGCTCTTGTAACAAATTAATACAAACCTAGTGGTTTAAAACAACACAAACTTATGATATTTTAGTTCTGGTGATCAAAAGTTTTAAATGAGTCTTACAGGGCTAAAAACCAAGGTGCCAGCCCTGGCTGGTGTGGCTCAGTGGAAAATGCCAGCCTGCAAAACCAAAGGTCACTGATTTGATTCCCCATCAGGACACAGAACCAGGTTGCAAGCCAGGTCTCCAGCTAGGCCCTTAGCTGGAGGCAGGTGAAAGGCAACCATACACTGATGCTTCTATCCCTTTCTTCCTCCCTCCCTGCCCTCCTCTCTGAAAATAATGAATAAAATCTTTTTAAAAAATTAAGGTGCCAACAAATCTGGTTCCTTCTGGGAGATCCAAGGAAAAATCCATTGCTTACTTATTCCAGCTTCTAGAAGTTCCAGCATTTTTGGCTCAGGTCCAAATCACTCTATTCTCTTCCTACCATGGAAGCATCATCTCTTCCTCACTTTGACCCTTCTGTCTCCCTCTTATGAGGATACTTATGATTATGTTGGGACCACTTGAATTATCTAGGGTAATCTCTCTATTTTATGTTCATTAACTTAATCATACCTGCAAAGTCCCCTTTGTCATGTAACATAATATATTCATAGGTTCTGGTGTTAGGATATGAACATCTTTGTCATGGTCATTATTCAGTTTATCACTGAGATAATGAGTTAAATGCTAAGAGTTAAATGCCAGTATTGGCCTGTCCTCAAATTCCTACTATGTCAGGCTACTAAATTTGTAGCAGTAAGTATAATGTTTAATGACTTAAAACCATGTGGGCTCTCCCCTGCCCCCACCAATATCCTCCATCTCCTGCACCACCACACACACACCTTAATATAGCCTTTTCCAGTTTTGTCTTCTAGATATAGAAAGAGTGGAATCTGATCCTAAGAAGCGATTTTATTGGTCTTGCATAAGCACAAAACTAGACTCCAATTTTGTACCTTTAATAAACTAGAGAACTGAAATTTCTATTCTCTAATCCAAATTTATTGACATTCTGTATATGAGTAAATATCATGCTCTTATATGAACCTTCTCAGGCCTCTCTTTAGGAGTTGAAGGCTCAAAGCAAAGTATCCTATGAGATGCTTGTCAACCTTTGACCTCCTAAAGACTACCAGAAAACAAGTCAATCAAGGAAAGCCAAGTTTGTTAGGTTCATTGCAGTAAAGGAAAACAATACATTGACAGAGTCTTAATAATGTCTCAAAAATTAGGAGAAATTAGGGTGTGGTTTATAGGTTTATGATGTTTTCAAGAATAGCTAGGTTATCTTAAAAGTCCATCTTGCAAGGCAGAAAACTGGTTGGGATTGGCAGAATCTATGACATCATAGCTCAGATATGATAGGCATACTGTGGCGGGGGTCTTGAAGTAATCTTGAGCAAGCAGTCAATCTTCATAAATAATCTTTTTTTGTCATTTCAAAGGTTTGTATTTCAGGAGCAAGTATTTTCTGGGACAAGTAACAAGTTATTTGGTTTGGCCCCTTTATTGTTTAGCTCAGGGACAGGAGAGTCTGTTGGTTTCAGTTCTTAGATTTAGCACAGATCTGAGAATACTTATTATTTCTACATGCATATTTACATTTTTTAGTTATAAGAATTTTCTTTAGAAAAGCATTCTTTATTAAGTCATCCTCCTTTGTAAAAAAAAGAGCATACATGTTAAGAGCTCAGATTTCTGAACTCAGCTAAATCTGGGTTTGAATCTTGGCATTGAACATGTTTTCCCATCTGTTAAATGGAGCTCTGTAGTTTTTCTGAGCATTAAATAGTACAATGCATGCAAAGCTGTTAGCAGCAATAAATGTTAGCCTTAAAAAAAGATTCAAACCCTGGCCAGGGTTTGATCCCAAGTCAAGGCACATGCAAAAGTCAACCAATGAATGCATCAATAAGGATAACAACAGATCAATCTGTGTGTGTGTCTCTCTTTCATCAATAAATAGAAATTTAAAATAAGATTTAAGATCAGTTTATGGTCTACTATGACTCCTGTTTCTAAAATACACCTTGAATTACTTCTCTCTTCTACAATCATCTCTCTAGTTAGTCATCAGCCAAAATGCCCTGGTATCTCTTTTACCACACCACCTGAATAGTCTAGGGGACTTTTTGTTTTTTAATGTTAATCTGATCCTGTCAGTTGGAGGCTAAATTCCTTTCTAATAGCTGGTTGTTGCATTTTGTATATGATGTAGGATGGTTCACAAGTTCCAGCACATTTTATCCCTTGCCTGATATCCTATGTGTGCCTTGAGCCACTGACCTCTCCCTTAGAACCTTCCAGCCATCTAATTCTGCTTATATATCCTCAGGCATATCCAGTCCTTTTCCGTCTCAGTTCCCTCTCCCTGGAAGGTTCTTTCCTGTATTCTTCACTGGGATAAATCCTTTGGGTCAGCTGATGACATATCACTTCCTCAGAGATCCTTTTTCTGATAACCCCTTCCCCACAATTGACTCTCCATCATAATCTGTTTTCTTTGACTTTATTTTCCCTCTATAAAGATTTGAAATTATATATTTGTTGAAATGGTATTTAATGTCTCCTCAAATGATAGGCCCCTCCACAAATGGGTTATATATGTGTGAACATCTGTAGGTCATCAGCACTCTGGAAAGAGGTACAGGGTCTTTGGTGGCTAGGGCTCCCAAGCTGCTAAGATCCAAGCATGGAGTAACTTTATCCATTTGCCTATTATGCCATACAAACATAATCATTTTTTTTCTGTGGGATATGATATGAAAAAGTGTGGGACACAGTATTTTTGGTACACATAGAAATATAAGAAAGCAAGGATTGAAGATCATTGTTAATATTCAGACCTTACTATAAAATATCACTTGCAGAAGAAAAATTAAAACCCACTGTCATTTACCCAGACCACAATTTCAGTAGGTACCCAGTATCATGATAATGACATAGCTTCAAAAGTATTCAACTACAAATTCAAATTTGCTTGCTCTTTAATTATTTTACTTCCATTGTAACATGCCCTCAAAAGAAGGAATTTAAATGAGCCAATTAGCAACCAGAGGTCAGTCTGGAAAAAATAATTGATAGGATGAGTCCTCAGATCTCACCAGGGCTCCTTGGATTTAAATTGGAATCCAAGGGAGAAGCATTTATTCATTATTTATTTCACTTGATCATTTATGACATGCCCAGTCTCAAGGGGAAGCTGAGTATATGGCTGAAATACAAAATTAACAAATTAAAATTAACAAGCACAGAAAGGAACAAATCCAGTCTCCTTCTAGCTCACTGCAAGGGGTAGGACTGACACTGGACACATCCAGGAAGGGCACCCCTAGCTTCTTAAAGTTGGGCCAACTTTCTCCTTTAATCCCCATGCACATTTGATGAGTGCTTTTAAGCTCTTGGCAGATAGCATCCTTCATAAATCAATGCCTAGGAAAACTGGATCTACATGGTCATTCCTTCTGAGACAGAAAAAAGGAACCTATGCCTGGCCCATTCCTGTCTCCTGGGGCAGAGCCAACATAGTGGGATGGCCAAGGTGAGCAAAAGGAAACTACAGCCTAGGTGGTCTGGGGGTGTTCAGAGGAAAAGATGGGTTTGCCATAGAACAGTCCAGCCATATTTAGTCTGGGTTTCCATGGTATTTCAGGGGATGACAGAGGATGACAACAAGTAATCTGGATCTTCGACAGGGTACACTTTCAAGCACAGGCAAGAGGGCCACACACACAAGGAGCAGAGGCAGGGCCTCCCTCAGAATTCCTAGGAGGTTGCTGATGGCCACTGAGCACAGAACCTCAGTCCTTTTCCCTCAGGCAGATCCATCTTTGTGAAAGGATGAGATCTGGGACCCGGTCCTAGGCCACAGTTAAAGGCACTGGGCCCTTTAACTACCCTGTTCTCACCACATCTCGCTATGAGGCAAGGATATAGTTGTGCCTATATGGCACAACTTGCCTATATGGCAAGTGCCATCAATCTCCTAACCTGTGCCCCTACTACAGCCCCTACTACAATTGAATATGACTTTTCATACCTCTGCTGAGGTCTGGGCCCCTAAATCCACTGGACTAACCTCATGGAACCTTGACTGAATCACCTGCCAGTCCATCCTGGGATCTTGCTGGTTTGGTTTGCTCATCTATCTGGGTGACCATGCCAAGCCATGCATACTGTGTGATTGGCCCTGTGGACCTAGATGGGTTGGGGTTGGGGAGAGCCTCATTGGACCCAGATGGCTTTCCATTCCTTCACTTCCTAAAGAAAGAAATTCTAGAGATGAGCAGAGGAAGACTAAATGTAGAAATTCTCTAGGTGGACAGCAGGAGTGTATGTCTTAGGTAGAGAAAAACTACTGCCCACAGGCACAAATCCCAAGGGAAGGTTCTCAGGCCACAGGCTGTTGAGTGGACCAAAGGCTGGTAGAAGTTGTTGCAGCCTTCCCTCCTCACCTATCTTTATTCTAGTTGTCTCACCTATCTGCTTCTTCACAGAGATCTTTCAAATAGGGAACCCATCTTTCTGAGATTCAGGCATAAAGAATATCTTTTAGCATTCCCCTGCTGACCCTTTGGAAGCACTGGACATATTAGGGACCCTCTTCCCTCCATCAGCAGGATCTTGGAAAAGGAGAAGATTATTGTCAGGTCCAATCTTGTTGGGCCAGAGACCACCAAGTGATGATAGCAGGGAGGGCCCTGGTCTGGGGATGAGGAAGAACTTGTACAGAGCCTTTAGGAGGTTTTGCATGCTTTACTGCAGTGGCAAGCTAATGACCATACTCCTGGGCAGCTGAGACTGTTTGTGTACTCATGCTGGGTTGTCCCACTCTCACAGCAGCAGCAGCTTACAGCAAGGGCAGTCTTATGTACACATTGAAAAAAAGAAAGCTGTATACCAAAAAGTAACATAGGGGATGATATTAGCCTGCTCAAGGTTGCTAAATTGATTACCTCCAGAGCCCAGTGTTCCAGAGGCTCTGGGGATAAGATTAACTCCAAGGCTAGCTCCTCAGCTGACCCCATAGGAAGGCCTAGCCATTTATAGACAGGGAACTTCCTTCCCCTGACAGTTATCCACTGAAAGTACACAAGGAGAAAGCGGAGGAAATGGATGAGAAAAAGATCTCACCAGGAATGCAGGCAGAAAGAGAAGCCCAGGAGTGTGATGGGGAACCAGGAATCACTGGATCTCCCAACATCCTGCAGTTACCTTGTGATGATGTTACCCAGAAGTTCAACTTCAGAGTCAATTTGATATCTGGGCTGACCACATTTTAATGATGCTTATTCACACTAGGTGAGATGGGCCAGGAATTCACTTGTTGGGCCAAATGTGCATTTGAGAGACCCCAATCCAAGAGGCTTTCTGATGTAGTATTTCAGATACTGTGACAACACAAAATAGATACATTTCAGGCCCTAGTCAATGTGTCTTTGCAGACACATTGTCAATCTGTCTTTTGCAGATTCCCTACTTAGATAGCAGCTGGCCTTCCCTGTGTCCAGGTGTTTTTCTGTCTTCTCCTCACCCACTTATTGCTCACTCACAATTTCTTTTTTGACAAAAGTCTTGGTTTTCTGTTTTGTTTATTGAGTTTATATTTATTTTTACTGATAAATGTTGCCTCAAGTTCTTTGGGAAATAGAAGACAATAAGAAAATACATGAATACAGCAGCAGGTTGTTTAACCAGGTGACTGAAAGCCAGAAATATATAACATAATTGTTGTAAGGGGATTTGTAAAAAATAATCACTCATTTTTTAACATCAGGTTGTTATAATCATTGAAAAGCTATAATAATGTAGCTTACAATGGATGATCATAGTGAAATCATAGTAGCTTTTTTAGTACATGGATTGTGATGGTCCTTAGATATGCTTCTTTTAAGAATCATAGATGTTTGTAATTGAACAGATATATCTAAAACATTTCACATGCAAAGTTTGTATGCCTCAGGGTTTATCTTCAGACATTTATCTATACTCAGTCCTATTGCTCCCCAAATTATATTACCAGCCCCAAACTCTTCCTTAATCTCTCACATATATGGTCAATAGTCTATGCAACATCTCCACTTGGATGTCCACAGATATTGGATAAATACCTTCCATCTATTACACCAGACTGAGCCACCAAAGTCTCTGGCTTGGACAAATTCCCCTGCCTCCTAACTACTCTCCTTCTTCCACTTTAACTGCATAATAGTCTGCTGTTGGCATTGCAAAGTGTGCCACAGGCTGAATTGCCCCAGAAGTTGACTGAGATGGAGAATTGCATGCAAAATGTTTATATGAAAGTCCCCTTGAAATCAACACTTTTGAGGGAGCGAGGGAAACAAAATTGGGCAAAAGGTAAAGTTGAACTCTGATGAAATTGAAGTATAGTTATTAGCTGATCCTGTGAAAGCTCTGAAGTTGAAATAGTTCTTTGTACCCTTTCATTGCCCAGTCATTGAATGTAGACTACCCATAGAAAGGAGCATGTCTTTGGGCTGGGCAGACTTCTTCAGCCCACAGAAAGGGACACAACCATGAAGCTGTCAAACTTCCAATTTTCAGTAGCTGGGAGAATGAGTGCATCAGTCCAGAATGAAGGATCTGAGCAGTGCACCACAGCAGCCCCTACAAAGTGATTCTTGTAAACCAGACCTACTCCCTTACTAGAAACCCTCCAGTGGATTTTCTTCATACTTAGAATAAAAGCCAAAGTCATTACTATGGCCTGAGACTTCCTGCATGATTCTGGCCTCTAACTCTCCAAATTCATTTTCTACCACTAGTTTTATGTTACTATTGCTCCTGCCACACTGACCCCTTTTCTATCCATTAGTACTCTAGTAATACTCTCTCATCTATGGGCCTTGCTGTTTTTCCTTTCTGAAATGCTCTTCCCCTAGATAGCATCATGCTTCATTCCCTTACTTTACTTACATCTCTGTTTGAATGTCACTTTTTCCACCAAGCCTTAACCTGCCACCCAATCTACAATAGCCAGCCCTCACCACATTACTCTCTATCCTTTTACCTTGCTTACATTTTCTTGATAACACTTATCTCCACTGGCAGTATATATAACAATGTTCATTTATTTACTTAAGCATTCAGTCACTCACTGTCTATTATTTTTCCATATAATAGAATAGGTGAAAGAACATTATGAAGAAGATATCAGGGTTAGATTGAGTGGTAAGAGATAAAGAAAAGGCTCTTTCGAAAATGAAATATTTAAGCATTTGTAATAACCAGAAACTCAGAAAGGTCAGGTCCTAGGTATTCCAGATAAATGGCTCAAAGAATAGAAGCAGTGCACAGAACACTCACAGGTTTAGAAAAATTCTTAGGTGGGTTTGAAACCCATATCCACCCCTTACTAATTTTGGCCCTTTACTTCATAGCATCTCTGAGACTCAGATTCCTGATCTATAAAATGGAAATGATGGGTATGATTTCACAATAAAATGAAATGATGTACAAGGTCATGTTAATAATACATATTTAATGAAAGGTAGCTACTATTATAATAATAAGCATGGTTATTGGCCAAAGTCTTTTAAAGTATATTTTATTGATTGTGCTATTACAGTTATCCCAATTTTTCCCCTCTTGCTCCCCTCCACCCAGTACTTCCCTTCTGTTCAACAATCCCCCTCCCTCAGTTCCTGTCCACATGTGGTTCATATAAGTTCTTTGGTTTCTTTATTTCCTTTACTGTTCTTAACAGACCCTTGCCTATTCTGAACCTATAAACTAGGCTTCTTAATCCCTGTATATTTTCCCCCATACACCCTTACTCCTCCCAACTGATAACCCTCCAAATGATCTCCATACCTTTTCTAGTTGTTTACTTAGTTTTTGTTGTTGATTTTTTATGATTCAGTTGATAGTTGTGAGTTTGTTGTCATTATAATGTTCATAGTTTTCACCTTTTTCTTAAACAAGTCCCTTTAACATTTCATAAAATAAGGGCCTGGTGATGATGAACTCCTTTAGCTTTACCTTGTCTGGGAAGCACTTTAACTGCCCTTCCATTCTAAATGATAGCTTTTCTGGACAAAGTAATCCTTGTTTTTAATTGCTTTGAATACTTCTTTCCAGCCCCTTTTGCCTGCAAAGTTTCTTTTGAGAAACCAGTTTATAGTCTTGTAGGAACCCCTTTGTAGGTAACTTTCTGCCTTTCTCTTGCTGCTTTTAAGATCCTCTTTTTATCTTTAACCTTTGGCACTTGAACTATGATATGTCTTTGTGTAGTTCTCTTTGATTCCAAATGGTTTGAGACTCTGTGCTTCCTGGACTTGCATGGCTATTTTCCTCATCAAATTAGGGAAGTTTTCCTTTATTATTTTTTCAAATAAGCTTTCCATTTCTTGCTCTTCCTTTTTTCCTTCTGGCATCCCTATGATTCAAATGTTGCCAGTTTTGGAGATGTCCCAGAGTCTTCTTAAACTCTATTTTTTTTTTTTTTTTTTTAGTATTGTTTCTTCATTTTGTTCTGGTTGAATGTTTATTTCTTCCTTATGTTCCAAATCATCAATTTGAATTCAGCTTCCTTCCCTTCACTGTTGGTTTCCTGTGGATTTTTTTTTTTTTTTTAATTTCACTTAGTGTAGTCTTCATTTCTTCCCTTATGCTTTGCTGTATTCATTGAGATCTTTGAGCATTCTGATCACCAGTGTTTTGAACTCTGCATCTGATAGGTTGGCTATCTCCACATCATTTAGCTCTTTTTCTGGGATTATGTTCTGTTTCTTCATTTGGGCCATATTTCTTTGTCTCCTCAATTTGGCAGCCTCTTTATGTTAGTTTCTGTGTACTAAGTAGGGGCACTTTGACTCCTGTCTCAGCACATCTGTTAAGTTGTATGGGGTTGAGCCTTGGGTATTCACTAGGGTGGAGCATCTGCTTCACCACTTTGTGGTGCCACGTGTGTTGCAGGGAGGGTGTCAGAGAGGTGATATTGCTGCTGCCTGGACTCTGTGAAGATTTTCCTGGCACTAGCCCCATTTCCAGTCACTCACCCACTTCCCATTTGTGACTGGCACTCCTCCAGCTTCTGCCCTAGTAGTGATTCCCAGAGTGGGTAGATTTACATATATTCTGGGCCTGTGCAGTCCCTGTAACAGAACTCTCCTAATAGACCTTCAATTTCTCCTGCTGCCCCAACAACTCCCACTGGTTTTTATAGCCAGCAGTTATGAGGCTTTATTTTTCTCAGTGCTGGAACCCTGGGCTGCGCAGTCTTGCCTAAGGCTAAGATAACTTGCTTACAAGATATCCCCCTGATTTTTATTCACCACATATGAATGTGGTATCACCTGTTCTACTGCTTTGCCACCACCATAACACACCCTCTCTACCCTAGCTTCTTGTCTCCACTCCTCCTACCCATTTGGATCAAAATAGCTTCTTTAAATCCTTTGCTGTTAGACTTCCATACAGTTCCATTTTCTGGGAGTTCTAGCTTTTTTTTTTTTTTTTTTTCTTTTGAGGCTAGTTGTGATCCTTCTTATGGCTATGCAAGAAGGCAAAGGATGTCTACCTACACCTCCCTCTTGACCAGAAGTCAAGACAAAGTCTTACTAGGTTTTTAATTTTATCAAGTCAGATGGATCTTTTATGATACTTTGGCCTATAAGTACCAGAAACTCATATTCAAACTTGTTGGATTTATTTGCCATATGGACAGCCATCCCAAGACAGGGTAGCCTATAAGCAGGTACATCAGGTCTACAATTTGGTTTCTATGATGTTTTTGGCTTTTACCTATTCTGTTTCTGTGCCTCATCTTTGACCTGAATGTTAGATGGCTGCAGTGATTACATGATTACAAGTGTCATATCCAGACACTTTAAATATTCAAAGAAAAGATGGAATGGATCTTTTCACTTCAGGAGTCTGTTTTTAAGAGTGAAGGACCCTTTCCCAGAAGCTCCTATATCCCCTCTCCAAAGAAGACTCCTCCTTTTATGCTATTAGCCAGAATTGCATAACATACCCAGGCTTAAGTTAATCACTGATGAAGAAAACAGGCTTACCATGACTAACTTAGACTAACCAGTGCTAACTCTGAGGGTGTGACCAGCCTACCTATCCTGAAGCATAAAAGAAGCTGAATAGTTGAACAAAATCAAGACATTAGAAGAAGATAAATGAATAGATGTTGAGTAAATCTAATTCCCAACATTCTGTACTAACTTGTGGCTCAGAAGAAATTACCATTGTCAATGGGAATGGTCTGTGAAATCTAGAGCCCCTGCTGTTAATGCTGTTCCTATACTGCTTATTTCTGTGATAGGTTTCATGGCCTACATAGTCCTTTGCTTAAGTAGTACTTATGGCATTGGGCATCTAAAACAAAGGGGGCTCAAGAGTGCAGGTAGTTGGAAGGGAAGCTCTTGTATTACTTAAGGACACATAATTCCAAACAGCTTTTAGAAAACATTATTTTAAAGACAAGCCTGCCCTTGCAGTACTTCCAAAGCATAAGGATACATAGTCCAAAAGGCCAACCTCATCAGTCAACCTTGTACTTGAAAAGGAGTTATATTTATCCAAACTCAGCCTTGGCCAGTAGATTGAGGGCCTGAACACTTAGAAGCACTGGAGGTAGAGCAGGAGAAGAGAGTAGTAGGTAGTGGACAAAACAGGCCCAGAGAAGACAGATGGGTTATGGGGATGAGGGGTTTATGGCCCGTGCCAGCTCTAACTCTCCTGAAATAGCTGGTGACCTCTTCACTGCCCCCACAAAACAGAACTTTCTCTTTTTTATAACCTAGGTAAGCTTATGGTATTTAAAATTATGTTGACAGCAGGTTAAGAAAATACAACACAATAAAATGGCCTAGAGGTAATACAAATATGTCAAACTCAAGAGCAAAAGCTCAGTGCCACTCGGTACTTCGCTTTGCAGGAAAATGGACTTTCAAGGACAATAAACTGAACCAGAATGCTTAAGGAAGAAATGGTTGATGGTGAAGATGTTAAGAAAGCTGAAAGAAGGGGTCAAAAAGATCATAGATTGAGGCCAAAGTCTGAAATGTCATTCTGCTAGAGTGGTATATGACTTGTCAGTGGCTCATTGCATGGTCTCAGTAGAACTGACAAGAACGATCACATTAGAAAGTAGCAGCCCTGGGTAAGTTCAGGTTCTAATTAGATATTATTTTCAATACAGAGCTTGGTTTCTGTATCCACAGACTAAAACATCAGTAAGATCACTCTCCAGGAGAATTTTCAACTCAGATAAGTCCTCTTTAGTACTTAAAAATCATACAGGAAATAAACAAACCACAACAACAAACCCAAGACCACATTACACCAAGTTGTCTACACAGTTTCCTAGAGTCCAAAGTATTCTAGGCTATTCTATTTGTTACAAGGTTCACTCTATTGTTGAAATAAGGAGTTGTCCCTTTTAATTTAGAACCAAGTCTAAGAAGAAGTAAAGAGATTCTAAAACTGTCCAGAAAACAAAATCCTATAGCATATGCAGTAACAGAAGATTAGATCATTGGAGACAAGCATATTTGAACTTTAAAAGAACAGAGAGGAGGCAGGTGACTGTTGACAGGGGAAAGACATCTCTCTTAGTTATGTACACTCAGTCTTCATAGAAACACTAGGGGCAGTGAGGAAGTAGGGGAGATCAGTCCACTGTGGCTTAGTCAAGTCTCATGATATCCTGGAATGGATGCTCATTGCTTTTGAGATGTCTCTGTAGGTCAAATGATTTAGCTGCCCCTTCTATTGTCACACACTCAGGAGTGGACATCATCACCCCATTCCTGTAACTTAGTCTGTCCTCTCTTTGTGTCCCCTTTGTTTTCATTACTGCCACAAGAAGGTTTTAAGCCAAGTGAAATCTTGGACCATTGTCCATTCCATAGAGTGTTGTCTTTGACTCAGAAATCAACCCTAGTCCAGTCATTTGTGTCCAAGGTAGTACATCACAAAAGCAGGTGGTCTGTCTGCAAGGATTAACTTCTGACCACTTTATTATAAGGAGACCACAGGCATGACAAACATTCAATGTTTCATAGACACCCTTCTTGCATGAGAACCTACCAATAGATGGCAGTTCCCACAGCTGTACAGCCTTGAAGATCTCAAATTGGAATATACTTTTATAACTAAAATATCTACAAGGATGTCATATAAACATATTTTTTTCTGAAGATTCAGAATTTCTCTGTTGAACATAAACAAGCATGTAAACAAATTAAATATATATATATTTAATATATATATATATATATATAGCTTCTCTTAACTTCTAAGTTGTACATTGGTCCCTATATATAAGATACCTCTTGGACACCACCACATCCTCCTAACCTATCTTTTCACTCTCATCCCTTGCTGCAACAAACAGAAACCAGGTGTGCAAGTTACTGACAGCACTTTCAGTGATTATTCTGATATGTAATCAGACCTGGAAGTTTAACAGTGTTAATGTTCAAGGAAACACTTTGACCAATGGGAAATGAATTCCCATCTTTAGTTCCTTCAGGTGACCTAATCTGAGGGGCATTCTGCAAAGTTCTTCAGAGCAGCCCTGGCAGGACTGAGCCCCAGTAGACCATAGCATTGATCAATTCAATATCACAACCTTGGGTTGGCTTTCCCTCCTTTCTTGTTTCCCTCTTCTCAGTCCCACTTCTGTTCTCTGAGCTCACTTCCCAAAGTGAACACTATGTATAAAAGCCCTTCTTTGAGCCTCTGATTGATTTTGAGGAAGGCCCATCTTAAGACAACCGTGCTTTCCAATCAAGATAACCCTTCTTTAGTCAATTAGCTCCTATGATCCAGGAAACATGTCTCACTTTTTAACTTGTTTAATTAATGCTTAACTTTTAGAGAAAAATGCTGTTGCTTTTTATCACAGTATGTTATAAGCATATTCTTTTCACCTGATATAGTGCATAGCTGAAAGGGAATGGAAGTAGAGCAGCAGTCCTGTGAGAAAAGTTCAATTCCAGATGTCCAAAGCCCTCTTGTACCTTTGAAGTAGTGATTCTTAGCTTTTGGCTAAAACCTTTATTGAGAAGGTGTATAAAGACACTGGTCCTCTACACAACTGCTAAATTAATCTCCCTATTTAAAGCTTAGACATGTGGATCTTTCCAAGGCATCCCAATAACTCTTGTGTGCACCCTCAGTTGAAATTGTTGCTGCTTTAGATGCATTAATATACCCAAGAAGGAAGCTGAACCCAGCCAATTATTAGTGTTACCTCAACTAAAATATAGTTAAGAAAATTGATAATTTCAAAATGAATATGTAAAAAACAAGTTAGCTCTACGCAAAAAAGAACAGAAGCATTCATTTTAAAGAGTAGATATAACAGGATTTTCAAATCCAGAATTAAAATTTTAAATAACAGGAATCCATTCATTTATTTTTTGAGACATTATGATGGCTTAGGCACCATAAATGATACAGAATATGAAAAGATGAATAGAAAACAGTCTCTGTCTAAAGTATAGATGATAAACCCAGTTCACTGTATAGAGTGTAACAAGACACAAATTTATTTATCTTCCACTGTCCATTTAAATTGCTCAGTAAGGGAAGTTTCTGCTCTTCTTGTGTTTAAAAACCCTGGTAGATCAATGACTCTACCAATCACTTTTACATTAAAGGAAATTTTAAGGTTTCTTTATGTCACAAACCAAAGTTTCAATTCAATAATTAAAAGTGGAATATTGTAGAACTATCAATTCTATGAACTTGACTTAGAGTTTGATTTTCTCTCCTCTTCCATCTAGGACCAGCTTTAGGAGCTCTTATGCCATCTTGCAGAAGCCTGTGGTTAACTTTTATTTTCTTTATCTACTCCTTGCTTATCTTGCCAACTGTTCATGGTGGTTTGGGCATGCCAAGAAAGAAGGTAAAAGTGCTTATTGAACATTTATACTTGACCAGTGTCCCCTTATGAAATGTTTTTTTATATGCTCTGGACCTGGTTGTTGTGAGAACTGACTCTTCCTTTATGGGGACACATTTTTATCTTCATTCAGTATCTGTGCCCCTGAAGTCTCTATGACATTCTTTCACTTCAGTCAGAAAGAATTTTGAGTAGGATCCACAGCTTTAGATTACTCAGGGATGTGTCATGCTCTCAAAGGGGTCCTCCTGTAATCCCCTCACTAGACATGAGATGACAACGTAGCAACAGGTCCCTCACCTCTGGGGTGACTTGCATCAAAGCACAGCAGCTCTTAAGAGAGCTCTTAACAAATCTACCCCTTCCAAAGCATTTTTAAAAATATATTTTATTTATTTTTAGAAAGGAGAAAGAGAAGGAGAAAGAGAGGGAGAGAAACATCAATGTGTGGTTGCTTCTCAAGTACCCCAACTGGGGATCTGGCCTGCAATCCAGGCAGATACCCTGACTGGGAACTGAACATGTGACCCTCTGGTTAATATGCCAGTGCTCAACCCACTGAGCTACATCAACCAGGGTCAAAACACGCTTTTTTATACCCTCAAACAGGTGAAGAGCTTGAACAGAAAAGAAATAGGCTTTCTGGCTGTGTGGCTCAGTGGATTGAGTGCTAGCCTGCAAACCAAAGCGTTGCCAGTTCGATTCCCAGTCAGGACACACACCTGCGTTGTGGACCAGGTCCCCAGTTGGGGGAGTGTGAGAAGCAACCACATATTGATGTTTCTCTCCCTCTCTTTCCCTTCCTTCTCTCTCTAAAAGTAAAAATTTTTTTGAGGGGTCAGTTAGGGGAGGGAAAGATTGAGCAAAAAGGAAAAAATCATGGACAACAGTGTGGTGATTGTAGGGGGTGTATAAGGGGGATAAAATGGTAATAGAAAAATACAATAAATTTTTTTAAGAAAAAAAAAGAAACAAGTTTTGCCCTGGCTGGTGGTACAGTGGATAAGGTGCCGGCCTGCAAACCCAAAGGTCACTGGTTCGATTCCTAGCCAGGGCAACAAAATTAGGTTGCAGGCCAGGTCTCCAGCCAGGTCTGTGGCTGGAGACAAGTGACAGGCAACCACAGACTGATGTTTCTCTCCCTCCCTGCCTCTCTCCCATCCCCTCTCTCTGAAAAATAAAATCTTAAATAAAAAAGAAGAAACAGGTTTTGAGGGTTTTTTTTTCCTTTAGAATTTCCTATTTTTGTCTGATTTGGGATTGCCTTAGTAAATGATTATCTAATATGGGTTGGAACTTCAGTCAAGTCAGGTAATTTAACAAGATGGCACAATTGCAACATAATGTGTAAGTGCAAAAAACATGAGGTCTATGCATGTAGCATTAGGAGAACAAAAGGCCACCTTGCCCAGCTGGAGGATGAATGGCCCAGGAGATTGCTGGAGAAGGTAACTCCTTATTTGACTCTTCTATTTTTCATTAAATAAATCTTTTTTTTAGTTTTATTGAGATATAATTGGCATACAGCACTGTGTAAGGTGTATAGCATAATTATTAGATTTACATTTATCATGAAGTGATCACCACAGTAAGTATAGTTAATATCCATAGTGTAATATAGATACAAAAAAGAGAAATAATATAATTTTCTTTTAACAACGTTCCTTTACAACAGTAACTACAGTCATCATGTACATTGCATTCCTAGTATTTATTTATCTTATAAATAGAAGTTTGTGCCTTTTTACCATCTTCATCCAATTCCCCATTACCCCTGCCACTGATAATCACAAATATGGTATTTTTTTCTAATAGTTTTTTGGAGTTGGTAATTTTTTGTTTTCTCCCTTTTAAAATTGTGAAATATACATACAGAGAAGTGTATAAAACAGATGTACAATTTTATAATTATAAGGCAACACTGATATTATATCCAGGTCAAGAAATACAATATTGAGACTGAAACAATGTGCCAGAGGAATAAGTGGAGCTACACCAATCTCTTCCTAGGACCAATCTGGAATTATAACTTAATTGGGAAAAATTATCTGGAATTACCACCAGAACACCAGCAGGAAAGAAGCCTTATAGCCATGGACAGAACAGAAGAGGATGCTTCATCACAACATGACTGGCAGGAATTGTGGAAATGTGAGAGGACTGGCTGTGCCCCCACTGGAGGAAGCAGCCAAAGGAATGAAGCCAGGAGCTCCACCTGAGGAGGGTAGGTTCTAGTCCCCCAGCTGGGTTTTCCAGCCTACAGTAACACGGCAGAGAGTAAAACAACACACAGCTGAGAAGGTCAAAAAGCCATGGGGTTTGCTAGCCTGAGAGCACTAGAAACAGAGAACTACTAAGGTGACCACAAATAAAAATATATTGGCACCAACTTACCCTGAGCTCCAGCAGTGGTAGGGCAGAGCAGACTAGAGATGCTTGGGGAGAGTTTGCAGTGGTGGCTTGAAGGAAAGAAGTGAGGGAGCAGTTGTGGGGACCCCAGTGCTGACTCAGTGCCCAAATCATTGCAAGCAGACTAGGCTGCGCCAAGTGGCATCTGTTTGAGGGGTCCTCATAGCCCCACCCACTGGAATCAATCTGCCCTGCCCAGCTGTGCCTGAGCCTGGTGCCTAATCACAATTCATTGTTTGACAACTGAATCAAACTGTCTCACCCTGTGGTGTCTCAGCCTGGCAGCTGATCACAGATTAAATGGTTTGCACCTGAATCCGTCTGTCTCTCCCAATGGTCTCTGGGACTGGAGGCTGATTGCAGATTTATTGATTTACAACAATCAATCTGTCCTGCCCAGCAGTGTTAGAGCCTGGTGGCTGATTACAAACTCATTGACTTACAGCTGGGTCAATCTGTTCCGCCGAGTGGCATATGAGCCTGGAGGCTGATAGCAGATTCACTGGATTGCAACTGAGTTGGTCTATCTCGCCCAACAGCACCTGGGCCTGGAAGCTTGTCACAGATTTGTGGATTTACAACTGAGTCTGTCCTACTCAGAGGCTTCTGTGCTTGGCGGCTGACCAGATTTATTAGTTTGCATCTGCATCAATCTATACTGCCTAGTAGCGTCTGAGCCTGGTGGGTTTGCAGATTCATTGGATTAAATGGAATCTATTAGTCCCCCCTCAGCAGCATCTGAGCCCGGCAGATGATCACAGATTCACTGGATTACAACTGAATCAGTCTAACTACCCGAGCAACACCTGAACCTGCGTGCTGAACATAGATTAACTGATCTACGACTGAATCTGTCCCCCAAACCTGCATCTGAGCCTGGCAGTTGATGACAGATTGATAGGATTACAACTGAATCCATCTGCCCACCCTAACGATGCCTGAGCCTGACAGCTAATCAGTCTGATTGGATTATAACTGAATTAATTGGACCTGACCAGTGGTGCTTAAAGTGACCACCAGTCTCAGGTTGATTGGTTTATAACAAAGCTAGTCGGTCCTTCCCAGATGTACCTACACAAAATAGCTTAGCACAAATCAATTGGATTAAAAACTGAAGGGCCCCCTAGCTGGGGGCTCAGTGGATAGGCACTGGCCTGTTAACTCAAAGGTCATTGATTCAATTCCCAGGCAGGACACATAGCCAGGTTGCAAGCCAGGTCCTTAGCTGGAGGCAGGTGAAAGGCAACCATACATCAATGCTTCTCTCCCTTAATTCCTCACTTCTTCCCCTCCTCTCTGAAAATAATAAATAAAATCTTTTGGAAAAAAACCCTGAAGGGCACAAGGACAGTGGATCTCTGATGGGCTCCAATAGGCTAACTAGGCCCAGACTATGGAATGATCTGACATCACCATAGGTGAATCCAGGAAATAAAGACAGTGCACCTCTATACGACAGAAGATCACACCACAAAGATGGGAACTCAAAAAAGCCCAATGTAAAAAGTAAAAGCAGGAGAGTTCTGGCTAGCTGGTGGAAAAGTAAGTGTAGCAACACCAATCCCCTCCCAGGTCACATCTGGAATTACTTTTTTGGAGAAAAAGTCAGCTGGATTTATCAACAGAACACCAGCTAGAAACAAGTCCTATAACCATGGCCAGAATAGAAGACAATGCTTCATCACAACCTGACTGGTAGGAATCACAGAAATGTGATAGAGCTGTCTGGGCCCCCACCGGAGGCAGCAGCTGAAGGGACGGAGTCTGGGGCTCCACCTGAGAAGGGTGGGTTCTGGCAACCCAGTTGAGTGTCCCAGACTATAGTAACAATGCTGAGAATAGAGTAACATACAGTTGAGAAGGTCAGAAAGCCGTGGAGTTTGCTGCCCTGAGAGAGCACTGGAAACAGAGAACTACTAGGCTGACCACAATGAAAATACATTGGCAGCCACCTACCCTGGGATTCAGCAGAGGGTGGGCAGAGAGGACTGGAGACACATGGGGAGAGTTTGCGGTGGTGGCTTGGAGGAGAGAAATGGGGAAGCAGCTGTGGTGATCCTGGTTCTGACTCATCACCCACAACTTGGGTGGACTGCACTGCACCAAGCAGCTTCCATATGAGGAGTCCTCATAGCCCCGCCCACTGGAAGCAATCTTCCCCACCCAGTTGTGCCTAAGCCTGGCGCCTGATCACAATTCTTTGACTTACATCTAAATAAACTTCTCCTGCCCTGCCCTGTCTGAGCATAAATACAATAGTTGGCACCTGAAGAGATAGCTCTTGCCCAAAAGCACCTAGGCTTGGTGGCTGATTATAAACTCTCTGACTTACAGCTGGGTCAGTCAGCCCTATAAAGTTGAGTGCAAGCTCAGTGGCTGATCCTAGATTCATTGCTTTGCAACTGAGTCAGTCCTTCTTGCTCAGCAGAGCCTGGGCCTCACAGCTGATTACAAACTCTCACACTTACAGCTGTGTCAGACAGTCAGCCCCACACAGTGGCAAGTGAGCCTGGTGGCTGATGGTGGATCCATTGGTTCATAACTGAGTTGGTCTGTCCTGCCCACTGGCCCCTGCACCAGGCAGGAGATCACAAACTCATTGGATTAAGATTGAATCTTAATCAGTAGCCCGTTAGCCTGGCAGCTGATCACAGATTCGTTGGATTACAATAGAACCTTTCTGTCGAGCCCAGCGCCACCTGAGCCTGGTGGCTAATCAAATTCATTGGATTACAATTGGATCTTGCTGCCTAGCCCAGTGGTACCTGAGCCTGGAAGATGACCACAGAATCATTCATTTACAACTGATTCTCTCCCACCAGGCTGCACCTGAGCTGGTGGCTGATCCATTGGATTACAATTGAACCTTTCTCTCTAGACCAGCAGGGCCTGAGTTTGGTACCTGATTTATTTATTTACAACTAAATCAGTCTGTTACTCTAAGCTGCATCTGAGCCTGGTGGTGGATCACAGATCAATAGGATTACAACTAAATCAATCCTTCCAGCCTAGCAGTCCCTTAGCTGGGCAGCTAATCACAGCCTGATTGGATTACAATGAAACCTAGCAATGGGGAGAGAAAGAAACACTCCAGCACCAAAAGAAAAGAAGAAATCCCCCAAAAGATAACTAAATGAAACAGAGGAAAGCAAACTATCATATATGGAATTCAAAATAATGATGATAGGGAAGCTCAATGAGCTCAACCACCTCAAAGAAAATTACAAACAAATTCAGGGGGCCTATGAAGAACTCCAGGAAAGCTAAAAGGAACTTACTGAGAGCTACAACAGCATTAAAAAGAATATAGAAACTATCAGTAATGGCCAGGGGGAAATGAAGAATACAGTTTCCAAATTGAAAAATACAGTAGATGGAATCAACAGCAGGCTACAGAAAGCAGAGGATTGGATTGGCAACCTAGAGGACAACATAGGAAAACATTAAAAGACAATGCAACAGAATGAAAAAAGGCTGAAAAAGAATGAAGAGGTTTTAAGAAAGCTGCAGGACAACATGAAATGCAATAATATCCATATCATAGGGATAACAGAAAGAGAAAAAACCAAGGGATGGAAAACAGGTTTCAAAAAGTAATGACAGGAAACTTCCCTAACTTGATGAATGAAAATATTACTCAAATTCAGGAAGCATAGAGAGTCTCAATGAGGACAAATCCAAAACAGAACCATTTCAAGACACATTATTAATAAAAGAGCCAATTTCAAAGACAAAGAGAGAATCCTAAAAGTATCAAGAGAGAAACAACAATTAACATATGAGGGGGCTCTCATAAGGTTATCAAATCATTTCTCAACAGAAACAATACAAGCCAGAAGGGAATGGCAAAAAATATTCCAAGTAATGGGAAACAAAGGCTTGCACCCAAGAATACTCTACCCAGCAAGCCTGTCATTCAAAATGGAAGATGGAAAAAGAAGTTTCACAGACCAAAAAAGACTAAAAAAACAAATCTCTACCAAACAAGCATTGCAAGAAATGCCAAAGGGACTACTTTTTAAAAATGAAGAAACAGAAATGCAGAGATATCAAAGATGGCGACAGAGTAGAGAGCGGTGCTAATGGTGTTCTCGAGTACCAGATCAGCTGGAGGATAGGATAGGGAACACAAGATGTCTTCAGGTCCTAAGAATTGGAGTGGTCAGCATCTGGACTCAGGGGAGCACAGCCCAGAGGCAGAAGAGACCTGCAGGAGAGCAGCCCATAGGTCCAGAATACAACCAGACAGCCAAAATAAAGGCCACACCAAGAAAAACAAGTGGAGAAATCTGGGAGACTGCAACATTGAACTCCACAAATCTCCTAACACAGAAGGGTGCTCAACTAAAGCAAGGAAGCAAAGCAGATTAATCCAAGGAAAAAACAAAAATCAAAAAGCAAGCAACAATAGACATCCAAAATGGGGGAAAAAAAGAATCAGTCAATCACCAAAAGGAAAGGAAGAATTCCCAGAAAGACCACCAAATGAAACAGAGGACGCGAAATATCAGATAAGGTATTCAAAAGAATGATGATAGAGAAGCTCAATGAGCTTAGTCAGCTCAAAGAAAACTATAAACAACTCAGGGAAGTTACAAGGGACTTACTGAGAGCTACAACAGCATCAAAAAGGACTTACAAACTATCAATAAGTGCCAGGAGGAAATGAAGAATACAATTTCAGAATTGAAGAATACAGTAAAAGGAATCAACAGTCGGCTAGAGGAAGAAGAGGACCAGATCAGCAAGCAGGAAGATAATATAGACAAATACACCAAGCCAGTACAACAGAATAAAAAAAAAAAACAAAAAAAGGTTTAACAAGATTGAAAAAGGTTTAAGACGGCTGCAGAACAACAGGAAACTTAACAACATCCATATCATAGGGATACCAGAAGCAGAAGAGAAACAAGGAATGCAAAACTGGTTCAAAAAGTCATGATAGAAAATTCCCCTAAGATGATGAGTGAAAATATTAATCAAGTTCAGGGAGCACAGAGGGTCCCAATGAAGATCAATGCACACAGACCAACACCAAGGCACATTATTATTAAAATGGCGAATTTCAAAGACAAAGAGAGAATCCTAAAAGCATTAAAAGAGAAATGACAAAGAACATATAAGGGGGCTCCAATAAGGCTATTAAATGATTATTCAACAGAAACAATTCAAGTCAGAAGGGAATGGTAAGAAGTATTTCAAGTCATGGTAAACAAAGGCCTGCAACCAAGAATACTCTACCCAGCAAGGCGCTCATTCAAGATAGAAGGAGAAATAAGGAGCTTTACAAACAAAATAAGACTGAAAGAATACATCACTACCAAAGAACCATTGAAAGAAATGCTAGAGGGTCTGCTATAAAAATAAATAAATAAAAAGAAACAAAAAAAGCCAAACAGGAATACAGATACAAAGGGAGAAAATGGCCATGAATAAGTATCAATCATTAATAACCTTAAATGTAAATGGATTAAATGCACCAACCAAAAGACATAGGGTAGCTGAATGGATAAGACAACATGACCTACATATATGCTGTCTTCAAGAGACCCACCTCAGAACAAAAGATCGACACAGGTTGAGAATGAAGGGAGGGAAAAATATATATCAAGCAAATGGACACGAAAAAAAAGCTAGAATAGCAATACTTATTTCAGACAAAATAGATTTTATAATGAAAGCCATAAAAGGGATAAAGATGGACATTTCATAATACTTAAGAAAACAATCCATCAAGAAGAAATAATTCTGGTAAACATATATGCGCCCAATATAGGAGCTCTGAAATATATAAGGAAAATCTTGGAGAACTTTAAAAAAGACATAGACAGCAACACACTAATAGTAGTGAATTTTAATACCACATTATCAACAATGGACATATCTTCCAAATAAAAAATCCCCAAAGACGTTGCGGCATTGAATAACATTCTAGAGGAAATGGGCCCAACTGATGTATACAGAGTCTTTTATCCCAAAGAAGCAAAATACACATTCTTTTCCAATGCACATGGATCATTCTCCAAGATAGACCACATGGTATGTCACAAGACAAGCCTCCACAAATACAGGAAAATTGAAATTATACAAAGTATCTTCTCAGATCACAATGATTTGAAACTAGAAACCAATCCCAAGGGAAAAAAACAAAAATTCTCTGACTCAAGGAGACTGAATAACATGTTTTTAAGTAATGAATGAGTTAACAATAAGATCAAAGATGAAATCAAAAATATCCTGGAAACAAATGACAATGAACACACAATAGCCCAAAACCTGTGGGATATTGTAAAGGCAGTGCTCAGAGGAAAATTTATAGCAATACAGGCCTTCCTGAAAAGGTCACAAGAAGTTTATTAAAAAACCTAACCATAAAGCTGCAAGAACTAGAGGAGCAACAACAAACAAAGCCCAGAACAATTAGAAGGAAAGAAATCATCAATATCAGAGCAGAACTAAATAACTCAGAGAGTCAAACTACAATTGGAAGAATCAACAGGCCCAGGAGCTGGTTCTTTGAAAAAATAAACAAAATGGACAATCCTTTATCCAGACTCATCAAGAAAAATAGAGAGAGAGGACCCAAATAAACAGAATCAGAACTGACAGAGAAGAAATCAAAACTGATACCTCAGAAATACAAAAGATTGTGAGAAATTATTACAAACAACTATATCACAAAAAAATATGACAACCTGGATGAAATGGACACATTCCTGGAAATGTATAATCTACCAAAACTGAACCCACAAGAAGCAGAAAGCCTGAATAAGCCAATAACAACTAGTGAAATTAAAGAAGTAATCCAAAATCTTCCAAAGCACAAAAGCCCTGGACTGAATGGATACACAGGTAAATTTCACCAAACACTTTAAAAAGAACTAACTCCTATCCTTCTCAAACTATACCAAAAAATTCAGGAAGAGGGAAGACTCCCAAACTCTTTCTATGAGGCCAATATTATTATAATCCCAAAACCATGGCAAGACACAACTAAGAAAGAAAGCTATAGGCCAATATCTCTGATGAACATAGGTGCAAAAATTCTCAACAAAATATTGGCCAATCGGATTCAGCAGTATATTACAAAGATCACACACCATGATCAAGTGGGCTTCATGCCAGGGATGCAAGGATGGTACAACATTCGTAAATCAATCAATGTAATACACCACATCAACAAATTGAAAGATAAAAACCATATGATCATATCAATAGATGTGGAAAAAGCATTTGATAAAGTGCACCAACCATTTATGATAAAATCCCTCAGCAAAATGGGAATAGAGGGAGCATACCTCAACATCATAAAGGCCATCTATGAGAAACCTGAAACCAACATCATACTTAATGGGCAAAAACTGAAAGCTTTCCCCCTAAAATCAGGAACGAGACAAGGCTGTCCACTTTCTCCACTTCTATTCAACATTGTCTTGGAAGTTCTAGCTATAGTCAACAGAGAAGAAAAAGGAATCAAAGGTATCCAAATTGGAAAGGAGGAAGTCAAACTCATTATTTGCAGATGATATAATAGTGTATACACAAAACCCAATAGGCTCCACCAAAAACTTACTTGACCTAAGAAGCAAATTTAGCGAACTAGCTGGGTATAAAGTCAATATCCAGAAATCAAAAGCATTTTTGTATACCAATAATGAAACAACAGAAATAGAAGCGAAAAAACAAATCCCATTTACCACAGCAACAAGAAAAATAAAGTACCTAGGAATCAACTTAACTAAGAAGGTAAAAGACCTGTACTCAGAAAACTACAGAACAATGAAGAAAGAAATCAAGGAAGATACAAATAAATGGAAGCATATACCATGTTCATGGATTGGAAGAATGAACATCATTAAAATGTCCATACTACCCAAAGCAATCTACAGATTCAATGCAATCCCAATTAAAATACCAATGACAGACTTCACAGAAATAGAAAAAATACTTCAAAAATTTATATGGAGCCAAAAACGCCTACGAATAGCCACAGCAATCTTGAGAAAGAAGAACAAGGTAGGAGGAATCACAATACCGGACTTCATACAATACTACAAGGCTACTGTCATCAAAACAGTCTGGTACTGGCATAAGAATAGACATATAGATCAATGGAACAGAATAGAGAGCCCAAAATTAACCCAGGACTCTATGGTCAACTAATATTTGACAAAGGGGGAAGGAACATCCAATGGAGTAAAAACAGTCTCTTCAACAAATGGTGTTGGGAGAACTGGACAGCAACATGCAAAAAGATGAAACTAGACTACTAACTTACACCATACACCAGAATAAACTCAAGATAGACCTTTATGGTGGCACTACTTATGTTTAAACCCTTCATCCATCTTGACTTTATTTTGGTGTATGGTGTAAGTTGGTGGTCTAGTTTTATCTTTTTGCATGTTGCTGTCCAGTTCTCCCAACACCATTTGTTGAAGAGACTGTTTTTACTCCATTGGATGTTCCTTACCCCTTTGTCAAATATGAGTTGACCATAGAGTCCTGGGTTAATTTCTGGGCTCTCTATTCTGTTCCATTGATCTATATGTCTATTCTTATG